>QKWP01001497.1:0-57568 GCA_003550325.1 Gigaspora rosea
AAAAAAAGATTTCATCACTATATAAAATACATAGTAATTTGCGCTATAGTAACTATATAATAATACTATAGTTCTTATGCGGATTGCTAATTAAGTTTTTTTAATGTAGTCTATATTATAATTAATATAATGTTTAAACCTATTTTAATAAGCAAATGTTTAATATAGCAAATTAGTAATATACTATGTACATATTTGCTTAATTTTATTAAGGCGCTACTTTATATATCTAAAGTAGCTACTTTAGATAGATCGCTACTTTAGATGCAATATGTGCAAATTTAATTTATCTAACAAGAAAGCTTTATCAGATGTTGATCAATTAACGAATTTGATTGGTCAATTGGCACATAAATATTTCTATCGACCCCTCTTAATAAATGATCGGCAAAAATTTTAGCGTACAGTACGTACAGTACGTACAGTACAGTACGTATAGTACTGTACGTGGCACATCACTACCCGTGACAGTATGTACAGTACGTAAAAAAAAAATAGTTAGCAATGTATTCTAGAGTAAATGCTAATTATTAATGTGAAATAATGCTCATTCAATTAGACAGTGCATAAACTTCTGCTATGTAATCTATTGTAATATGCTTGCACATATTTATTTCTTGTTATGTCAATCAGAAATGTGGTTTTTTTTTTAAAAAAAAAAAAAAAAAAAAAAAAAGAAATCTAGCATGCAGTATTCGGCTCAGTTCAATTTCGGTTACTCACTACAGTCAATTCCCGCAATAGTCACATGTTAAAATCAGCTAGTGTATATGATTAGATAAAAAAATCATGGAGACTATAGTGAGATTGTGACAAATATGGGTGAGACTATTGCGGGAGTTGACTGTATTCTAGAAATCACGGGAAGATTGAAGATCAAGGAACCCAGTGATATCTTCATGATTATCACTTCACATGATTAAGTGTTTAGCCTACATTAGGGTTAGTATTAGGGTTAGGTGATAGGCTAATTTGTTTAGTACTAGTAAACAATAACGTAATTGCATGATTTCACGTGATATAATGATCACTGGGTTCCTTGTTCAAGTGTCCCGAAATAACTTCGCACCAAACAGATCTTCAACCAGACTATAATTTTATATTTTTTTGTTTTTAGGCTTTTCATTTATAGAATTATTAATACGGTAATTATATTTTTATATAATCAAACAAGGTTAAAAATGTAATGCTAAGGGAGCTTTTTATATAATTGTATTGATTAGTAAGAAATAATTAAGTTGCAAATATAATATCAAATAATCAAGAAGTTTGAATTATTTTTTTATATATTACAAGGGCACTGCTAGCACCCCTTTAGTGATCATATTTATGATTTCAAAATAGTTATATGTTTAACTGGCTTAGTAATGCTAAAGGTTTGATATAAATTAGAGAGCTTCTAATAAAATTTTTAAGAAGAGATCAAAGGATTTCTTAAGTATAATATTTATATGCTACAAAGAATGATTTTGACAGAATGATTTTAAATATTTTATTGGTTCATTAATCTAGTAATTGGCATCATAATTCAAATCGTCTAGAGATGTGATTTGTTATCCGTTTTCATCTGTTTTTATATTAAAATCCACGGATATCCGTGGATTTTAATATGAAAACGGATGGAAACGGATAACAGATCACATCTCTACGTGAATGTAGTAATGTAATAATTATTTACTACAAAAAGTAGTAATTGTAATAATATTTACTACATGTAGTAAATATTATTACATGTAGTATTATTATTATATATAATTTTTATTACCACAAGTAGTAAATATTACTACATGTAGTATTTATTACTACATGTAGTAAATATTACTACATGTAGTATTTATTACTACATGTAATATTTATTACTACATGTAGTATTTGTTACTACATGTAGTAAATATTACTACATGTGGTATTTATTACTACAAAACCTGCATTATATAAAATGCCATTGTTGTAGAATTGAGTTTTTTTAAATATCGAGATCTTGAAATAAAAAATCCAAAAAGGGCCAGTATCATGCTGTATTTGCAGTTTTTTTTCTGTTATAAACATATGTGTTTTTAGAACAAAAGTAAAATAGTACAGAAAAATCAAGCACGTATTGACAAAGTGGTCATAGTATGAATTCAATTCATGGTACCTTTTAATTCTGCCAAAATTGATAACCTGCAATAATCAGCAAATTGAAAATTGTTGCTAGTATTTTTTTTCCTAAGGCAATTTTTTTTTATTTGCCTTTTTCTTCCTTTTTGACCCGCTTTTTTTGAATTTTTTATTTAAATTATTTTTTATTTATTTTTTTAATTTTTTTTTAAATCTAATACCTTCTCAAAACTAATATAAAGTTTACCAGTTTTGGGAGGTTAGACTGTATGATTATACATATAAAGCTGAACTAACATGGTCTTTGTAAATAATTATTTAAAATAAGTTAGAGCCAGGTTAAGGAATATTATATTACTATATATTACTTTATATAGTAATACAACATTACTGCATGTGTAGTAAATAATACTACATTACTATATATTACTACATGTAGTAGGACCCCGAATAATCTATGTGAGGTCATAGTTGAAAAATAGCTAATGGAGGACCATTTTTTAATAAGGTTATATTTAAAAAGTAGGTATTGGAGAAAAGGGTTATATTTGAAAACGGGTAATGGGTAAAATGAGTATATTTGAAAGAATGGTAATATGGTAATTTTTATAAATGTTATATTTGAAATGTGCTAATGAAAAATTGGGCTATAATAGTAACCTGGCAGATAAAAAGGAGAGAAGGGAAAAGGAAGAAAGGGGTAAAAGGGAGAAAGAGGTAAAAGGGAGAGGGGGGTAAAAGAGAAAGAGGGGTAAAAGGGAGAGGGGGTAAAAGGGAGGGGGAGTAAAAGGGAGGAGGTAAAAATCATTCAAACCAGCTTTTTAATTTTTTTTTTTTAAGTTTTTTTTTTCTTATGCCAGTTTTCTTTATCTTGTCATTATTTTTTTTTTTAACCTACTTCTTTTTGAAATTTTACTTTTTTTTTAGAGAACGTTTTNGGTAATACTATATTACTACATATTACTACATGTAGTAAGTAATACTACATTACTACATATTACTACATGTAGTAAGTAATACTACATTACTATATATTACTACATGTAGTAAGTAATACTATATTACTACATATTACTACATGTAGTAAGTAATTTTACAATTACGGCTTAAAAAAGACTATGTAGTAATATATGTAGTAATATAATTGTAGTAATTACCCATTTATGACACCAATTACTACATTCACTAAAAAGGGTGATAATACAATATAAATAGTTGGAAGTTAGTTTGTATTGATATTGTTATAATTTTTATAATAAGCTATAGAAATATTATTTTATAGAACTTATTTGCTATTCCAATAACTGCAGTATATTGTTAAGGCCATATGAGTTTGCATTAGAATTTTTATGATTTCTACTATGATATATAAAAAATTTTGTTACAGAACCTACTCGCTATTCTGGTGACTACAAATAATTAAGATTAATTTGTAAAAGAATTGTTTTTTCAAGTAGTTAAGTTTAAATTAGTTTGCATTAGAGTTATTGTAATTTCTATCATGAGTTACTATAAGAATTTTGTTACAAAGCTTACTTGCAATTTTGGTGACTATAGTATATGGTTAAGTTTGTTTGTATTGAAATTATTATATTAGAATTATTGTAATTCTACTATAAAATACTGTATTATAAAACTTGTTATTTTGGCACTACAAAATTGGTTAAGATTAAGGTAGTTTGCATCTAAAATTATCTTAATTTTATGTGATTAAGGACAGTAAGCTTGTATTAAAATTTTAATTTTTTTATTACTGTTACAACACTTGCATTCTAGTTTGTATTGATTTTATTATCAAAAGTTACTATTCGATTTGATTGTTTATATGATATCCCAATTAATAATTTTTTGTAATAAGAAATCTATATAAAGTCCCTTTTAAATTTCTGAATATTTCTAAATTTCTTGAATACTTATTTCTGATTTCTCAGTTATCTCTTAAACTATTTGAAATTCAAGGCAAATTTGCCCTAAATTTTATTATAAAAATATCTCTATATATTTTTTTAAAAATTAATATATTTGGGTGTGGCGACTTAGGGAAGTTGGTAAGTTGTCACCCCCAAGTGGCAGGTCTTGAGTTCAAATCCCACTGGTGACACTTTTGAAAAAAAATAGACCTGTGTTCCGGTAACTATTTCTTGTCGATCGGTTGGGTACATCACCTGTAGTCCTTGGTTACCATCTTGAATAGGAGCTTTCGGGCGAAGTTGTGTCTCATGACACAGACAAATCCAAGGAACCAGAGAAACAGAAACCTATTTAGCAAGTCCCGAGTAAGGAGGTAGCTCTGATCTTCGACAGTGCTAACCAAAACTGGAATATTGGACCGAAACCGGGGAACCGGACGTTGTCCTTGGGGATAAGGTCTACCAACCTGGCCGCCAGAGTCGCACCGGAGGGAAAGGACCCATGTTGAGGAATTGGGACCAAGGGGAGAAAAACCATAATGGCACTTAATGCCGGGTAGATCAACCCTTCCGGGCCAACTGGATTGGAAGTCCGGGAAAACGGTGAAGGACCGGTAGGAAAGTGATGGTGGGTACCGGGGTTGGAGCGGACCTTATAAGGGCAGAAGTAGGTAATGGTAGCGGTTGGGTATCCCCTGACTGCAAGTTGCTTGCCTCGGTGAGTGCGTAAGTTACTGAAGTGTAGGTAATACCTGTGTGGGACAGGGACTGCTCTACCAAGTTTACCCGCAAGGATAAATTAGTCCTAAGGGGATGTAGGTAGTATCCGGGACTGTCTTCGACTGACTAATGTATCGGAGGGCTGTACCGGTGATTACAAGTATGATTGACATGCGAAGCTTGGACCAGAGGGTTTAAATAGGCAATCCCCTAGTCGGGTTGTAGGTATGGCAACTAGTGTAGAACCTTCGGGCGGACTACTTAAATTAGACAACCAAAAGTTGTACGTGTGGCTAGTTGTACTCTCATTCAATGTAATTCAATTGTGGGTGTGCCCAAAGAGGCGCCCTTGATCCACAGGCTTGATTAAATAAACTCTTACCCAAAGCGGGAACTTTGACACAAAAAAAAAAAAAAAAATTAATATATTTAAATAAAAATTTTTTGATAAAATTTGGAAATAAAGATTATATTTTTTTAAAATTTATATTTAAATTATAAAACAAAAAATTTAACTTGCTTATAAGCCAAAAATATATAAATTTAAAAAATTTTAACCAAAAGAATAATTATTCTAATGATCATAATATATGAGTTGTATTGGGCAAACCTTACTTACTATTCTTGTAACTATGAAAAGTACTTAGGGTGTGTTAGTTTGCATTGAGATTAACATGATTTATTCATAAGTCACTGAAAAAATTATGTTACAAAACTTGCTAGCTATTCTGATTAAATGAGTTTATATTAGCATTATCATGACTTTTATTCATTGTTGGTTATTGTAGACAAAATTCCATTACAGAATTTACTCATTATTCCAGTGACCTTAATTTTAGTTAATATTGGGTAGTTTGTACTAAAATTACCATGATTTCTATTGAGTTATTGTAAATAATTCTTTTACAGAACTTGTCATTCCAGAGATCACAATATGTGGTTAATTTGTATTAGAATTATTATATACTCTACTTTAAATAATTTTATTACAGAAGCTATTCACTATTTTGGTGTTAAGTTAGTTTGCATTGGAATTGTTATAATTTTGTCATGAATTAAAAATTCTGTTACAGAACTTATTCGCTATTCTGGTGACTACAATATTGGTTAAGGTGAATTAATTTGCACATAAATTACTAAAAGAATTCTGTTATAGGACTTACTGCTATTCTGATTAAGATGAGCCTACATTGGAATCATCACTTTTTTTATTATGAGTTTTTAAACAAAATTTTGTTGCAGAACTTATTATTCTAATGAATATAATTATGTAGTTAAGCTTGAGTTAGTTTGCATTAAAATTGACATGATTCCTTTTCAGTGATTTCTATTGTTAGTACTGTAAAAGTTCTGTTGACAACACATAGCATGTGATTCACCAATGCATGTTATTAGTGTTATCTATACCTAAGTTAATAATATAAAAGATATGTAGAACGCATAACACACAATAGTTAATTGAGTTCAGTATTATTATGTAGAAGACTGTGAATGTCATAGTCAAGACATAACTTTGGACGTCTTGATTTCACAATATACAGTACATTATCACTATAAAGTTTTGGAATATAAAGTTTATATAGCAATGCATACATCTTATTATAGAATCAAAAGTCATCGAACTTAAAAATCTTATAAATGCAACCCAAATACGATAAAAAAATTTTGAGGCATAATCTGAACGAATTGATAATCCGCGCGCACAATTCATATAGCGCACACTAGAATTATAAAATTTTTATATGAAAATTTTTCTGTTTTAGTCTAAAAGGAAATGTGGAGATCACAAGCAAGAATCCAACCAATAAATAAAATGCCTAACGTTTGATAATACATGTCATTACCACTACATACTTACGTGCCATGAAGCGTGTTACAAATTATAATCAAAAATCAATTTACAGAATTGGCACAATGATAAATAACCACGTTCGAGATTTCGGTCAGTCCAAGAAATAAAAAATTAAACGCAGTAAACTCACATGAGATGAATCATTGCTGTTATTTGTCAAAATAAACAAAGCAAATTTGCAAATATTTACTTAAAAAAATACAAAGCCCTATATTTTTTCTCTATAAATACAACACGAATTCAATAAAAAATATTTTGGGGAACAGCACCAGAACTGATACGTAATGCTCAAGCACTAGCACAAGTACTATATAAAAATGTTGGAATAAACAATTTCCTTTTTGGATAAAATGGGCAAAGTGGCAGCTCACGAGGATACACCAAAGCATTAATCAACAAATCGAAATTCGTAAATTTAAACAAACTTAGAAATAACCAGAAATTACCTGAAAATAAACATCAAGTAAAATGTTAATGTCGTTAAATAAATATTAAATTTTTCAAACAAAAGCTGTCGAGAAAATATTGTTTAGGCTTCCAAATAGCAAGATCAAAACATTTAAAGCTGTTACTATGTAGAATGTGATAGTATTACCACAAATATTATGGCTATTAGATTATAGTAATGCAATAAACTTAAAAGGAATTTAATATGAATTAAACTAACTAAAATTAATGAAGTGTTATTAATGAATAAATTAAACATCAAATTAACATACTCATCTTGTATATAGCCTATTTGTTATTATAAAATTCTTTATCTGTTATTATTATTTAATGAGTATACAATTTATGGCTATATAGTTGAAAGGAATTTCTAGTTGTAACAGGTATTATATTTATTGGATATCACCAAAAATTTCCCAAAGATTGTTCATTCCTTGGTGTCAAGTGACTCAAGTGATATTCATTACAAAGTGACTCCTAAAAAGGAAAGTACATGATACAATAAATTAATTTATAAATATAAAGTTAGTGTTAGAAGTTTTGGTAATAAGGGTTCCTTTGGGACGTTCATTTTGCTCTTTTTTTAGTTATTTCTTTTTTAGATATAGGACCTCAAAAGTAGAAACCAGACAATTTGACAATTTTTTAAAATTAACCTGTTTGATTGATCAGGTTAAAATTTAAAGATCAAACTTTTTTTACTTAATAATGAAGTCTAATCATTTAATAAATTTTTGTGATACAACGGTTAAAATCTTTTGATGCTATAATCTAAAAATAGATTTACTGAGATTTTAGAAGCAATCTACAGGTCTACAGATGTAATAATCCTGTTTAAGGGATGGCTAAAGCCAGGTACATCACGAGATTACCTGATTTTTCTGATTTTTTCAATTTTTAATTAGGATTAGGGTTAGGGTTAGGTTAGAGATAGTTTTTATATAGTAAAATCATATTTTTGACACTTTTACTTAGTCAAACAAGATGGTTTGAATAGCATTTGTTATATATTTCGTGTTTTTGTCTTTGCCATCTCATTTTGTTTTGTTCGAACTAATCTGGGTTAGATATCAGGTAATTTCATGATGTACCTGGCTTTAGCCTACCCCTGTTTAAACAGGTTTGTTAATCATGAATATGCTATTTTTAGATTGTTTTGATCTTGTATAACAAAATAGTTTTTGCTGATTTTCTCAAAACCTGTGATCTGCCAAATTGTCTGGTTTCTACTTTTGAGGCCCATATTGGTATTACTGGTAAAAAATATGCTTACCAAGTAGAGTATTTACTCTAATAAAAGGTTATGATTTATAGTTGATTGTAACTTATTTGAGGCATTGTCAATCAAAATCATGCTTTGGCATAGTATAATAATTAAAATTTTAACCAATAAATAATATTATGAAAAAATGATCTGTGAAAATTAGTCGAAAGCTTACTATTCTGTTCTTATAGCAAAAAAAAAAACAACTACTGAGTCAGAAGTCGATCAGTTAAGAAGTCGAGTAATTTGATGGCTCAACTAATCAACAGCTCAGCTTGCATGACTTAGGTCATATAGTCAGGGTAAATTACTATCTTTAATTACGATAACTTATCGGTAATTTACCAAAGGTGGTAAATTAGTTATATATATATATATATTGAAGTTGATTTGATTAAATAATTTTTAGATATTACTATTTGTATATTCAAATTCTGTAAACTTATATGCTTTATGAAACATATGTCCAAAAAGTAACAACGTTAAATTTTATATATATTAGTATAAAAAAGTTATAATAATGGTTTGAACTTTATATTTAGCTTATACGTATGGAGTATGATTAAAAAATAAAAGATCTTTCTACAAGTAACTATAAAATCATAACTACTATAATTTTTATCTATTATATATAAAATTTAACATTGTTACATTTTGAACATATGTTTTATAAAGTATATACAATTTATAAAATTTAATACATCAAGAAATAAAAATTAATTAAAATAGAGTTAGCAGTTTACATCTCTACATTTATTGTTTTCTGGTTAACAATTTATGCACACTGCAGACATTTATTATTCTTGAAAGTGATATAATGCCAATTTCTTACTTAAACACTCAGACTATATATTAGGGTTCCTCAAAGTCGAATCAAATCAAATATTAGGCATATTTAATTTGATTAAATCGAATAAGCCCTTGATTTGAATTTGATTTGATCAAATCAAATCAAATCAAATTTATTTGTAATTTTAATTAAATATTTTCGAATCAAATCGAATATTTTGTTAATTTGAATTTATTTGATTTAAAATTCCTGTATTTGAATTTGATTTGAAATCAAATATTTGATCAAATCAAATTAAATCAAATCGAATTGCGGAACCCTACCATATATACACAGATAAATTTATTAACTACATAATCTTTTACAATGTTCGATAAAACTTGATCAAAATTTTCATTAATGTCAAAAGAAATTTTGAAATATATATGTAAGGGAAAATAGTATATTGTGGCAAAGGGTGGTATTGTAGCGAATTTGTACTATCTTGTGATACAACAACCAGAATTGAATAATTTTTATACCATTCGATTCGTCTCGATGAGATGAATCGAATAGTGGTTAGATTATTGAATTCTGATCACTGGATTACAATATAAGGATGCTTATGTATGTTCGATACACAATACACTTTTCGTCATAATACCCTCAAAATTATTTTTGTATTGTAGTGTGTCATATATAATCATTAATATCTTGTGATCCAGTAATCGGAATTGGATGATCTAACCACTATTCGATTCGTTTCATCGAGACAAATCGAATGTTATAAAAATTATTCAATTTGGTCATTGTGTCATGATATAACTCAAATTCGCCACAATACCCCCACCCCTCTAAAATCTTTAACTTAGTTTCTTTACCTTTGAATGGTAATATCATTTGGTCCATTGATTAGATTTTAATAATCTTTATACCATTAGATTTGTCTTTGTGAGATGAGTTACCTATTTTGGGACGATTTTTCGACAATGTTTTGCTCCAAATGTGGAAGAAAGAATATCTGATATAGTTTGTTAAATAAAGAACGTTTAAATTACCAATTATATTTTTTCCTGATTGTCTATTCCCACGTTACTATGTTTAGTAACACAACTTTTAAATTGTCACATACTGGTAATACCAAATTAATAAGATTTGATGTACAAAATTCGGGAAATCTTAATATATGATTCGAAAATATCACTCAAATGAGTCAAATTAGCTCATATGTTTTCGTTTTGCGTAATCCGGCGACCCTTTTTTTCAAATTTCCTTTTTTTTTTTTTTATATCCCAATTGTGCCAATTGTTTGATTTTTGACATTTATTTTTAATGCTATTTTCATTCGGTGCCACCCAATGGAGACCTTAATTTCCCGTAATTGTCCGATAGGACTGATGGAAAGAATATGACTGCCGACCCAATTTTTTGATTCTTTGCTGTGCAAAATGAAAAATTACCTTAGCTATGATCATTATTCTATTAATTTACAGTTAATTAAAAACAAATCTGACTGGCCGACCCATGTTTTCAGATTCCATGTAATGCAAAACGAAAAATCAACTTTGCGTGGCCTTAAATGGTGGTTGACTAAATAACGTTCATGGTTTATCAGCGTAAAAATTTACGTTCGTCTAACAGTGCTCAAATTAGGGATTGGAACCGTTTAACCGTTTAAAAATTGCTCTATAGTTCCGGGCAGAATTATGTTGGTCATGGGCCGGAATTATTTTAATGCCGGCCAAATTAAACGGTTAAACGATTAATCGATTAAGAAAAATTTTAGGCGGTTCAATTCCCTGCTCAAATTATGCGGTATGACTACACTAAATTTGAAAGGATCACATGATTTATTTATTATAGTGGGATTGATATTAATTAATGCTTTAATAATATCTAATAAATGTAATAGCGCCGTACTAAGATATTGTCAGTCTCGAAAAATGAGATTATTTCGAATCGCCATTAAAACTATCCACTATTCTAAAAGTCTTTTTGGGGAGGCTGCCAGAAGACTCTTAATATGCAATTATTAATTATAACAATCATATAATGTTAATGCGATGCATTAAGAATAATCGTACGAAAAGATAATATTGATTACATCTTTTGTAAAGGAAAGGAATTTGACTGCTAGAAATTATTAATATATTTTCTCTTAGATACGAATAGAATGACATGTCACTAGAAACTTAATAGAAATCGTCATATCGAATGCAATTTTATATTAAATAAAAAAGGCTGTTTTATGTCTTGAAGTAGACATGGTATACAGTAATTGTTATCGATTAGACGAAAGCTAAAAAGTGTAAATAGCAAAAAATGATAAAAAGGCTTTTTTATAAGTTAAATTGCACGACTGGGATAACGCGTAGTTAATTCTAATCTTTGCGTATATTAGAGGTGACAAAGTGGTGGTAGAAAAATTCTTGGTAACGTAATCGCAGACCACTTTCGACCTGATAATACAAATTACGTGTTACGTTGAATTGATTATTAGTCTTTGTGGACTAATAATTTTTTCAACATAATACGTAGGTCAGAAGTGGTTGGCGATTACGTCACTGCAATTTTTTTTGCCACCACTTTGTCACCTTACATTTGGGAGTTTCAAGGTTAAAAAAAAAGTGGCGTATTTGAAAAAATAAATAAGAATTTGAAAACCTTATTGTGCTTCAAAATTTTGAAATCGGGATATCCCCATCTCATTAAATCGGTAAATTTTGTATATCTTTATTACAAATATTACTATTTACAATAACGATATTAACATTGTATATTATTTTATAAAAAAAATTTTTTTTCGTTCAAATTTTCAAAGCATTTTATTTTCTTCTAAAATATTCGGTTGTTGTTAAATTTTCGATAATTTAATGATGCCTCCAAAGAGAACATTTAAACAAACCGCCAAAGAACAATAATTTGCGATGGTCATGTTAGTAGAAGATCGAGATATTATCGGTGGAAAACAGCAGTTGATGCTCCGTTTGGTGGAAACATTTAACAAAAATACAGGATTTGACGAATGGTTTCATTTGTAAACAAACGTTGTAAATATAGTCAATGAAATGCTAATATAGTAAATGGTCGTTAGAATTCTTAGGCCACGCAAAGTTGGTTTTTCGTTTTGCATTACATGGAATCTGAAAACATGGGTCGGTCAGTCGGATTGTTTTTTTTTTAATTAACTGTAAATTAATAGAATAATGTTCACATCTAAGGTTATGCAAGGTTAATTTTTCATTTTGCGCAACAAGGAATCAAAAAGTTGGGCCGGCAGTCATATTTTTTCCGTCAGTCTTATCGGACAATTACAGGAAATTAAGATCTCCATCGGTGGCACTGGATGAGAATAGCGGGAAAAAAATAAATATTAAAAATCGATCGATTGGGATCTAAAAAAAAAAAATTAAAAACAATGGGTCGGTGGATAATGCAAAACGAAAAATCAACTTAGCATGGCCTAAGAGTAAAAAAAAAAGAGAGAATTACTATTGTTTTTTTTTAAGTTTAGAGGCCGTGTGCTATGGCCGGGATTTTATTATGAGTTATAGTGACGTAATATTTGTTACATGAATGAGGATACAACTAGCCACACGTGCACTTTTGGTGCCTAATTTAAGTAGTCCGCCCGAAGGTTCTACACTAGCTGCCATACCTACAACCCAACTACGGGAATTGTCTATTTAGAGAATTACTATTGTTAAGAACTCTTACGTATATTGTCTTACAAGTTTGATTAGACCCTTGATTTCGCGTTGAATAATTAATTGATCACGAACGATAAGAATCTTAACGAATACACTGCAATTAATAAGAGATATAGAGATAATAGTGTATTGGCACTATTGAAATCTAAATTAAAGCACAAATTAACACCTTAAGAAAACCTATACTTATCTTATTCCACCACTGCAGCAACAAGCCTAAAACTTAATACTCGATCCAATTCAACCACTCGTCTTTTTCTCTACCTAGAAATCTAGAGTTTGAGTTTTGTGGATTGTAACAGTTTAGAGTTAATAGTAGTAGTATTCTTTAGTCTTAATTACCCCAATATTATTAGCTTCGGTCACCACTAGTGACGTGCTGCGTACAGTACTATACGTACTGTACTGTACGTACTGTACGCTAAAATTTTTGCCGATCACTTGTTCCAGCCAATCAGATGCCAGAAAAGAACTATACGTACTGTACGTACTGTACGCTAAAATTTTTCAGATATCATATAAATGGCACATCACTAGTCACCACCCTTACATCGTACAAAAATTTAAAAGCTTTTATAGGAATCAATGCATTTACATGATCTCACATGAATATGTTGACGAGTCAATTGCTGTATGCATTTTCAAATTTTATCTTTTCTAAAACAGCTTTATTACACATATGGAATTTCATACGCATTGTAACTGTTGACATTTTAACGAAGTTCTTTCATAATGCAATCGATTTATGAAACTCGCTAATGAACTTGAAATAGTTTGATTTTGGTATACTTAATTTTAAAATCTGCATGCTTAATAAATATGTATTTTGCTCATTTTTACGACTTTTGTTGACTCATATCGTAAAGAAAACTAAAATCATTTAATAGAGTATGTTCAATTAAAATGTTATTTCGCCATAAATATTTTAATAAAAAATGTTAATAAAACTTTCAAGTATTATAAACAAGCAGCGAATTTATGTGAAGTAAGTTTCAAGCAGCAGAATTATATTATATTGAGATGAGAAAGTAATGAAGAAGAGTGTTCGAGTATTTTCAAAAATTTGCATAGATCGGTTTTAATATGATCACTCTGTTATTTTTACGGATGGAAAAGATTTGATAACAATTTTATCTCAAAGGTCATGAATTAAAGAATGTTCGAATATAATATATCATTTGTGGTGTATGTTATGAAGCTGATTATATGATAGATGGATTCAATATAACTTTGACCAGATTGATGAAATCAGCTAATCATATGATGTATCCGAATCGATCAATCAGAAGTCTTTGAAAGTCACTGGAATGGAAATTCCAGCGATAAAAAATCTTCACTAGAACGGTCCAATGACATTCGATCACTGTAAGCTATAAACTTCCAATTCCATCCTGGATCTTACAGTTCCAGTAATTCCCACTAGAACGTTCCAGTGAAAAATATTGCTATAAGTCTCGATGGGTTCTCAAATTTCAGCATAAGTCGATTTCAACAGTATGAGCAACCACAATCATTATCTCACATAAGTAATATTCTATGTAATTTAAGAAGTTGTCTTGAAACATTTTATGGTGTTTGCTTTAGATGCATCTTTCCTTTGTAAAATTCTATAATTCTCCAGTTTAAAATATCATTTGATTCATATTTAAAGTGCACTTAGTAGATTCTAAATTGAGATTTGTAAATATAAAATGTCAACTTTCGCTATATATATCGCTGAATAATTTATATTTGGTGTAAAGTTCAGCATAATATTTATCATCAAATACACTTATAATGGTTGATGACTTACTACAGTCCGAGAAATCTTTATTAATAATAATTATAAAAATTATAATTTAACAACTAAAACGCATCTATTGTGTTTTACACCTATGTATATATAATCCCAAAAACTGGCTAATTAATCGGTGCAAGATGTTCTAAGTAAAAATGCTCTATGCCCCTAAAAACCCTTCCCAAACCCTAACTACTAACGCTAACATGTAAATTTTGTGTTAAAAATTTTTATACTCAAAACTTAGAAAAATCTAAAAAACATAATAAAAACATATGATAGGTGCAAAACCACATAGGTGCGTTTTATAATAAATGTTAAAGTTTATACTTACTCAAGACCTATAATTCTAAATTTAATTATTAATTATATAGTAAGTTATAGGAATTATAATTTAACAATTTAAAATAATTTTTTAATGTCACCGGTGGTGATAGTTACGTACTTAATTTCTTTAGACTTAACAGAGATATTCTTTCATTTAGTATTTCTTGATGGCAATGTAGTATTCGAGATTACACGAGACGTTAAAATAGTCGAAGTAATAGCCTTATTCGGAGCTACAAATTTTATTATAATATCTTTCCACAAATTAGGTTCAAGGATTTGGTGATGCGTATATAACTTGTCAATTATGTCTTCTCCGGGATTTGAAAATATCGAATACGAGGCAAACATTATTCTATTTATTTACAGTGAATTAAAAAAAATTTCGACCAACTGACCCATATTTTCAGGTTCCATGTAATGCAAAACAAAAAATCAACTTTGCGTGGCCTAATAGAGTTTTTAATAATTTAATTGAATTAAGAATTATGTATTCCTAAATCTGTGAAAATTCAAGAATGACATAATCAATTCAAAATCAATTTAAATTGCGAAATAACGAACATTTGCCAGTTACTGTGTAAATTTTTTGATTTCTTGGCATTACCAGTACAATCCGTTTCGTGTGTAACATGGAATTTGGTAAGGATGGTTTTCTTTTAAAAATACTATTTTAGTAGGAAAAAAATTGTGATTTTCAATTTCTAATATATTTCATTGTCACTTGTCATTTAAAGTAAGGACGTTTTCAAATGTTGATCATTATACATTCCTATTACAATATTCTTTATCATTTTAAAAGGCAATTATTGCGATACATTATTTTGAAATTTGTGACTATTGCGACATTTTCGAACATTCATATGATTGTTAAATCTGTAATTTCCTGATTAATGTCGTAACTAGAGTTGCCTGCCGTAATTGTTTTTAACAAGTTGTAATCTTACAATCTATATGTCGTAATATTGCAACCTATATGTCGTAAAGGTTGTAATTAATTACGGCAGGCAACTCTAGTCGTAACATGACGTTATTTCTTATATGTCGCACGTGATCGTACAGGCTTGCGCGTCATCACATGTCACGCAGCTATTCTTATTGTTGTATTTCGCGTATTTTGTTGGTTTGATTAGTGTAAATCAGCTAATTGGTGCATTTCTCACGTCCTACTGGGCATTTTACTTATTTGCGTGGGTAATACAAACCCCGATTTTGTAAATTAACTGAGTGAGATAAAAATTTTGGGTTAGGCCTTAACGTTAGAGCCTATAGGGTTAGAATGATGTTTACTATATGTAAAATTTCATTCCCGTCATTTTTAATTAGTGCACCATGCACCAAGATCTATTTAAACATTGGTTTTTGCATATTTTCACTTTTTTATTCTTTTACGTGTGCTTGGATTCTTCGTCGGCTGATCCAGAATAATCAAAATTTGCACACTCCGATTGGCTATTTCCTCTACAAAGTTTCCTTTTTTGAAATGGTATGCATAATTACGTAATTTTTCTTAATTTATCGAAATCATGTGCTACATCAAACAAAAGACGTGTCAAAAAAAATCCAGACATATATATAAGGAACTCTTTTTGCCTTACTCAACTCCTTACACTTTTTACTTGCACATTTTTACATTTTCACTTAAACTTCCTTATTTTCGCTTATATATTTTTTGATTATCTATGTTAAATTATACACTTCTTTTTTTTATTTAAACCCATTTTTTTTTGTTTTCTTTTTACCTATTTTCATACTCACTGATCTTTTTACATCTTTTTCATACTCGCTAATATGAAATTATTAAAAGATAAGTAACGATCTCCTGTTAATATATTAACACACCATCTCTGAATGTTTCTGGATCCATATGGTAGTAGCACAGCAGATACACGTGATTTGTCTGGAGAGACTGTTTGAAGACTGTTGGAATATATTGTTAGGATAATCATTGGGATGGTTTTCAGCGCATAGTCTCCCATTACCAAGTGCTGACAGTAGGTGTCTTGTGAGGCACCCAAGGGTCTTTTCGATTACTTACAAAATTCTAAATTTATTAGGTCAAAAACTCGTCTCTGTTTAGAGTTTGGTTTTGGTTTATTTCTTTATAAGTTAAAGCTAATTTTTACTTATAAAAAAACAAAACATCCAAACTCTTGTCGATTGGCTTGGTGCTAACTGAAGAAATTTGAATTATAGATAGACTTTTGTATTATCTTGTATTAAATTTTGTATTATATTTTTATTATTTTTAATTATCGTTATATTGTAAAAATAAACTTAATATTATATCAATCTTTATATAATTTGATGTATGAACTATAAATTATTTTTTACATAAAAAAACAATTGTTCAAATATATTGTCGATGATTAATTAAATTTTGTATTATATTTAATTATTTTAAATTATGTTATGTTGCTGATTTTGAATTATCAAAACAAATAAACGAGATGTTAGTTACTCCAAATTCAACTATTTGTAGAATACTGACATTTATCGATCCCAAATGTTTTGGTAACAATAAATATAAAAGCAATATAAAATCTAACGTTTATAGTTTTGATGTAACTCTGTGAAATGTCAAGTGGTAGAAAACCATTTTGTAGACGCATCGATTTATTGAATAGAATCATACCACCATAATTATCTACATAATTTAAAGAAAAAACATTTAGCCTCATTTAATAATTATGAATTTAAAATTTTAAAATTTAATTTGATGATTATCATTATAGATTACTTAATAATAATTTCAAAAATATTAACAGAAATATGTGGTAAACTAACTGTTTTAACTTGTCTTTATCAATTTTTCAAAAAGATAAAAATATCGAGAATTCAAGATAATCGAATGTGCTTAAAGATTTGATGTCTTGACATTTGATTGACTTCAATTATTACATTATAGTCTTCACTATTTTCAAGAAGGCTTGTTAAATTGGTAGAAAGTTTCTTAAAGAATTCTGTAGCAATTTAAAAGACAAAAAAAGCTTAAACTGAAGGAGAGTAGTTTCAAATGTAAAATAAATCAGCTTAATTCAAACTCAAGCAATATATAGGAGAAGAAAGAATATTTGGAAAGAATGAAATAATTGAAGGGTAAATGACTGTTCTTAAAATTCTGAGTACTTAAGATGATCTAAACTAAATCACAGAATAAGCTAATGTGTAGTAAACTTAAATAAAGTATAATATTTATTAACTGAAAGTGGATGTTTCTGCTTAAGGCGTTCAACTCCAATGAGATTAATAGATACAAAATGTGAAGAGATGTAAGAGGATTTATTAATGGACTTTTTCAATATAAAAGAGTACTTATTTGAGTTATTTGGTCAGTATATATTATTAATTTAATTTCTCTATTTTTTGAAAATTTTTTGAAAAGATTTCTACATATTAATTTAATCTCATCTATTCTATTATATGAATTTCAAGATAATTAAGTCTTGGGTTATAGTATTCATCTAAATTTTTGAATTTCTTCACTACTAATCGTCTAATTTCATTCGAAGGTTATTATGATTATTTAAAATTTTACGCATTAACTCTACCCATTTTGTCGTTATTAAAATTCATCGTGTTCAAAAATAAGGTGCAATTATGAAATCCATTACTTGACTAATTTGGGTTCTAATTTGGGTTAATGATTCAAGCAAATCAAAATCGGAAAGGTTATTAGTCACAAGCCTTAATTTGGTCACATATTAATGTGAATGAAATGTGAACTGTCGTCATGAAGGTTTAGGTACGGAACCAAGCCAAGGCGTAGTTATGCAAGTGGAAAGACCAACCTAAATCTATGATTCAGCAATATATTTACCGTACGCCCATTTGGTAAGCCTAGTATACTGCAACAAAACTAGAAGTTTATATTCTGGCGTTGAGAAATGGACTTATAATTATTACTTGTATGAGAATTATTTTGAATGTATTGTATTTAATTACATAGATAATAAAAAGACATTACCAGTACAATCCGTTTCGTGTGAAGTATGGAGTTTGGTAAGGATGGTTTTCTTTTAAAAATACTATTTTAGTAGGAAAAAAATTGTAGTTTTCAATTTCTAATATATTTCATTGTCACTTGTCATTTAAAGTAAGGACGTTTTCAAATGTTGATCATTATATATTCCTATTACAATATTCTTTATCATTTGAAATCTTTAACAGGCAATTATTGCAATACATTATTTTGAAATTTATGACTATTGCAATATTTTCGAACATTATATGATTGTTAAATCTAATTTTCTGATTAATGTCGCAACATGATATTATTTTTTATATGTCGCACATGATCGTACTGGCTTGCACGTTATCACATGTCACACAGCTATTCTTATTGTTGTATTTCGCATATTTTGTTGGTTTGATTAGTGTAAATCATCTAATTGGTGTATTTCTCATGTTCTATTGAGCATTTTACTTATTTGCACGGGTAATACAAACCTGATTTTGTAAATAAACTAAGTGAGATAAAAATATAGGGTTAGGCCTTAATTAGAGTCTATAGGGTTAGAATGGTATTTGCTATATATAAAATTTTATTACAGTCATTTTTAATTAGTGCACCATGCACCAAAATCTATTTAAACATTAGTTTTTGCATATTTTCACTTTTTCTTCTTTTACACATGCTTGGATTCTTCACTAGGCTGATCCAGAATAATCAAATTTGCACTCTCCAATTGGCTATTTCCTTTCCAAAGTTTCTTTTTTTTGAAGGTATGCACAATTACGTAATTTTTCTTAATTTATCGAAATTACATGTTATATCAAAACAATAGACATGTCAAAAAAAATCCAGAAATATATATAAGGACCTCTTTTTGCCTTACTCAACTCCTTACACTTTTTACTTGCATATCTTTACATTTTTATTTAAAATTCCTTATTTTTGCTTAGATATTTTTCAATTATCTACATTAAATTATACACTTATTTTTTTTTTATTTAAACCCATTTTTTTTGTTTTCTTTTTACATATTTTTCATACTTGCTAATCTTTTTACATATTTTTTATACTTGTTAATATGAAAATTTTAAAAGATAAGTAACGATCTTCCGTTAATATATTAACACCTGCCTCTAAATGTTCCTGGATTCACGCGGTAGTAGCACAGCGGATACATGGAATTCGTCTAGAGGAGACTGTTTGAAGGCCGTTGGGATATATTGTTGGAATAATCTGTTGGGATGGCTTTCAGGGCATAGTCTCCCACTACCAAGTGCTGACAGTAGGCGTTCCGTGAGGCACCCAAGGGTCTTTTCGATTACTTACAAAATTCTAAACTTTTTTAGGTCAAAAACTCGTCTCTGTTTAGAGTTTGGTTTGGTTTATTTCTTTATAAGTTAAAGCTAGTTTTTACTTATAAAAAAATAAAGCATCCAAACTCTTGTCGATTGGTTTGGTGATAACTAAAGAAATTTAATTCTTTGGAATTATAAATAGACTTAGTACTATCTTGTATTAAATTTTGTATTATATTTTTATTATTTTAAATTATCGTTATATTGCATAAATAAACTTAATATTACATTAATCTTTATATAAATTGATATACGAACTATAAATTATTTTTTACATAAAAAAAAATTGTTATTATTTTAAATTATGTTATGTTGCCGATTTCGAATTATCAAAACAAATAAACAAGATGTTAGTAACTCTGAATTCAACTATTTGTGGAATATTGGCATTTATCGATCCCAAATTTTTGGTAACAATAAATATAAAAGCAATATGAAATCTGACGTTTATAGTTTTAGTGTAACTCTG
Organism: Gigaspora rosea; assembly: GCA_003550325.1. Lineage (NCBI taxonomy): Eukaryota > Fungi > Glomeromycota > Glomeromycetes > Diversisporales > Gigasporaceae > Gigaspora > Gigaspora rosea. The sequence continues at coordinate 20,656 of QKWP01001497.1, forward strand.
GGAAATGTCAAATGGTAGAAAACCATTTTGTAGACGCATCGATTTCATCGAATAGAATCATACTACCATCTATATAATTTAAGGAAAAAACATTTAACCTCATTTAATAATTATGAATTTAAAATTTTAAAATTTAATTTGACGATTATCATTATAGGTTACTTATAATAATTTCAAAAACATTAACAGAAATATGTGGTAAACTGATTTTTTTAACATGTCTTTATCGTAAATTGTCTTTATCAATTTTTCACAAAGATAAAAACATCGAGAATTCAAGATAATCGAATGTGCCTTAAAGATTTGATGATTTGACATTTGATTGACTTCAATTATTACATTATAGTCTTCACCATTTTCAAAAAGGCTTGTTAAATCGGTAGATAGTTTCTTAAAGAATTCTGTAGCCATTTAAAAGACAAAAAAAGCTTAAACTAAAGGAGGGTAGTTTCGAATATAAAATAAATCAGCTTAATTCAAACTCAAGCAATATACATGAGAAGAAAGAATATTTGGGAGGAATGAAATAATTTGAAGGATAGATGACTGTCCTTAAAATTCTGAGTGCTTAAGATGATCTAAACTAAATCACAGAATAAGCCAATGTGTAGTAAACTTAAAGGAAGTATAATGTTTATTAACTGAAAGTGGATGTTTCTGCTCAAGACGTTCAACTCCAGTAAGATTAACAGATGCAGAATATGAAGAGATGTAAGAGGTTTTATTAATGGACTTTTTCAATGTAAAAGAGGCATTTATTCGAGTTATTTGTCGGTATATATTGTCACGGCTGATGCTGAAGTTGGCTGATGCTGAAGCTTTGACCTATTTTGATATAAAATTTTAAATTTTTTTTTAGATGTTTTTTTCACTTTTGTCTTATAGGGTTAGGTTAGGGTTTGGGTGTAGATTTTATATTTATAGAGTATATGTGGATTTTAGCAGGGATTATTGTTTCCAATTGAGACCCTGAGCTTCAGCATCAGCCGTGACATATATTATTAATTTAATTTCTCTATTCTTTGATAGTTTTGAAAAGATTTCTACGTATTAATTTAATCTCATCTATTCTATCATATGAATTCCAAGGTAATTGAGGCTTGGGTTATAGCATTCATCTAAATTTTTGAATTTCTTCACTACTAATCATCTGATTTCATTTGAACCCTCTCTAAATGCATGGCTGAGGGGCCTATATAAAAACTATGCATTTGGCAAGGTATGCATTGGTAAAACTCTATAAGCAAACATATGAGTTTGGACCAAGCCAAGCCATGCATTTATGGAGGTTGCATTTAGAGAGGTCTGACTGTATTTATTCTCAATTATTCTGCATATGTCTGCTATCAGTTGTGTTTAACATAACAACAAAATTTCAAGCTCTTTTTTTTGATATGAAATATGAATGTTTCAAAATTATGGAACGGTCATCAATTATCAGTGAAGTTGATTTACACCTATAATCAATAACTTTTTAAACACTGTTCTATCAAGTTCTAAGTTCCAAATCAACGTGAAATCTACTTCCCATAATTTATAGTTATTGTATGAGTTGTAGTGAATAACTTAGTTACACACGGATTCATATTCCGTGTGGGCACAGGATTTAAATAGGAACCTGTGTGTGTAACGGGTTATTCAATATACCCATATAATAACTATCTTATTGCACAGTGTCAGACATAACAATCCCGTGCAAATAAGTAAATGAAAAAAGCATGGGTTGTCACATAAGACCCGTGCAATAATAACTTGAAATACAATCAGATCTCATTAAATGCAACCTCCATAAATGATAACCTCTCTAAATGCATTGCTTGGCTTGGTCCAAACTCATATGTTTGCTTATAGATTTTTACCTCTCTAAATGCATACCTCTCCAAATGCATAGTTTTTTTATATGCCCCTCGGCCATGCATTTAACCCCCTATACACAAGGCCCCATATAGTATACCCTCCACTATATAGTATACCCGGGGGTATAAATCAAGAAATCTTGTATGGATAAAAAGACCCAGGTACACTCAATAGCAAAATACGGTATATAATTTCAATTGTCATATATAGTAACATTTAGATGAAAATTTTATATAAAAGTTATATATTAATAAATTTTACATATATAATTATGTAACTTTTAAATATTATAAAATTTAAATAAATTTTTATATAATTTTAAGAAAAGAAATATTCAATATTTCAAAATTTTACTAGGTAACCCCTGTTGTATTTTTAATTAAAAATGCTCCTCTCGTAATTTATCCCTAACGCCAATTCTAATTCTAACCCTAACTGTATTTACGGGTCGGAAACTAGTGACCCGGGTTAATAATTAGGGTCGGTGTATCAAACCCGGGTTAATTCGAAAAATTTTAAAGTTAACATTAGTGTAACAACCCTTGCATAAAATTTATGCAACCTTTAACATTAAAACTAATTAAGAGGAATGATTTGAACGCCAATTCTTAGGCATTTAGTTTGACAAATAAAAACATATCTTAGCGAAGCCTATTTGAACTTATATTGTTGTCAAATGATGCTTCTTAGCATGACATAGACCAATAAAAAAAAAAGAATTTTAGATAATTTGACAAAATTGTTAGGATTGTAATTTGCTATAATATTACTCGGCAATACAAAAGCTAGTATTAATGCTCCGCAGGTTCGATCCGAGGTCTGAATCCGAATCGCTGGGGTGGTCGGTTACACAAAACGCAAAATTTTTTGGACACCACTAACTTATTATATTTAGTTTGTTAGTGTCTTGTTATACAATATCCTGAAATTTTATTGGTTCCGGGCCAAATAATTAGGTTTGGCGGCCAATTTTGTTTTGACCCGTTTGACCCGGGTTAGATAAAAATTTGCCGTGACCCATCAGTCTGACCTGCCGGGTCAACCTGACCCAGTTCATAACTCTAATCTTTAACGATATCACGTGATCACGGGATTTGGACTTTTATACGATTTCACTTATCGGGGGTTGTCGGTTTTAATAATAACAGTTTATTAAATTATCTATCGGAGGAATTACTAACGATAATACTTCTACTCTTATTTCGAAGGTAACAAAGTGGTTAACTCTTCACTGAGTTATTCGTTTTCAAACTCCAAGTGAGTTATTCTTTTATTGAGGCGAAAAGGGGTATTATATACTTTTTCCTCTCTTAATAAATACATGAATTTTAGACTAACTCTACTATCACTATAGAATCGTCTCTGACTCACTATGACTACAATTTCTTTGGGGCAAAAGTCAAAAGTGGCTCCTTACGCCTCGAGGCGTACTTGGTGCACGAACTGACTTTGCCTTGGTGCCGGAACCATTAATTACATGATGCCAGTACCATAATATTCACGGTGCCAAGACTGGGCTAAATACATTGTTTGGCGAAAAAAGGAAATAAACAAACATTGGCAGCGAAATGCCAGGTGCAAGAACTGGATTGTGGCTATAGCGGGCGGAGTTACCATGTGCAAAATCTATTGTTTATCGAATAAGGAAATAAACAAATAGTAGCAGCGAAATGCCAGGTGTGATAACTGGTTTGTGGCCCTAGCTTGCGCAGTTGCCAAGTGATCAAACCGGAAATCGTCGCGGCACATTTCTATTCTATTCGGGGCCATGCCTATTCTACTAACTATGACTCATAATAGGAGAAATAATATTATCGTAACGATATAAACAAAGGGAAAATACCCTAAAGTAAAAATAAAAAAAAAGCCTCAGGGCGGGAGCCCTTCACATTGTATGAGCCTGCACTTTCATATCCACACTCAGGTCATTACGTTCCGTGTTAAGCATATAAATGTGTCATATGCGCACTGTTCAATAGAAAAGAGAGATTTTTTTAAACCTGGTCAATTTGACCAGATTTATAAAGAGATCTCTCCCTTTTCTATTGAACAGCGCCCATATGCTTTATTTCTTGTGTGACTAATTATCATCGCATTTAGATAAAAAGATGTTGATCATAAGCCACCGATCATCATTATCAAAATTAGTTATTTTAGGAAAACCTCCAAAACTTCTGCGCAGCAATTTAAAATAATAAATCAAAGTGCATATCCAAGAGTTTGCAAAGAACATATATGCCTATTTCATAGAGCTAACCGAGATTTTTGAAAAACTGTACTTTTTTCTTAAGTCCAGTTACACCTTAATTAGTTGTGCAGAATTTTTGAAAGTGTTCTTTAGGTAGGTGCGAATTAGTCTTAGTTATTCCAAATAAGAACTGAAATAGTATTGTAGCTATACATAAAAGAATTTTAGTTATACATAAAAGAATTGTTGCTACGAATACGTAACCAGTGATGTACTTTTTGGCTGTCCAAAGCCTTTTAAGTAATTTTACATTATTTGTCCAAATTACTGTCCACAATTGTCCATGTACGTACGTACGTACGGTGCAAGAAATCTAGAACCACAATTACCCATTATAGGGTCAAAATATAATCAATAAAATTAAATATATACTTAAATTTATTGAAGCAGAAAATTTAATTTTAATGTGTAACTTGATTATACAGTGGCCTACCATATTATTGTGGACACTTTTAAAAATTTATAAGTCGGGTTTGGGTAAGTAAATATAGCGCAAAATTTAATATTACGTTTTAAGCGGTACAACATACTAAAATTTCACACGATTTCATTAGGTCATGTGAAAGTATTCAGTGAACTTCCATTTTTGTATTTGACCGAAAATCATTGGATTTTTCTGGATTTACTAAAAAATTCACTCAAGATCGTACTTGTTTTAGATTAGCTTAAAATTCCGCCCGTATGTAGTATGACATTTGCCAATGTTGTGCAGTATAAAAAATGTTAGGTTTGTTTGACAGATCGGTATAATAATACGTATCCTTACAAAACAATGGGTAGTCGTAAAGGTTTAACAGAAGACCAAAGGGGTGCAATAAATTATGGCCACCAGCGAGGTGATTCGGTTCGTACCATCGCAAAATATTATTCAAGTGTCCTAAAAAGGCATGGATTGATGTACCACCTGAGTATTATCATAAGCTAATTACATCCATGCCCATCGGGTTGCTGCTTGTATGCTTTTTTTGTAAAAAAAAATATATAAATAAAAAAAAAAAATTTGGATTTCAAATGAAAAAAATCATGTTTACGGTTTTTTTTGCATAACTTCTGTGTAATCTAATTAAATTACACAAAATTTTAGTATATTATATTTTGGGATCTACCGAACACGTGGCATAAATTTCGTGCTGTTTTACTGACCCGATCCCGAGTAATAAATTTTTTAAAAAGTGTCCACAATAATATGGTATAGGTTACAGATTACGTCAAATAGATGAACATTAAAATTCATATTTCTTAAATTATCGACTTCAATAAAGTATTTACTGTACATACACATTTTATTGTTGATGATTTAGGATTTTATTGTTGATGATGATTTAGGACTTTATTGTTGATGATGATTTAGGTTTTTATTTGCTTTTATAAGGTAAAATTGTGGTTTCTTGTACCGTACATCACTGGATATGTACATGAGTACAAATTTCAGTATTGTTGGAATATAATTTAAGCTCCGGATAATAGGATGAAGCTAAAATTAAGATGATGAAACCCGATAATCTGATTGATTATGCTTAGAGTGATTTATAAAATTTTGCCAAGAATTTTAATTTCAGTATCATCCAAACTTCAGCATAACTAATGATACAAATAAAAATCATACATCGTAGTACGTGCATACATCGTAGTACACTCGTGTGCGTACATTATAATACGCCATCATATCTTAAAAGCTGTCTTTTAAAGCTTAATAAACTCAATGAAAACTCAATATAGAAAGTAAGCTTGATTAATTTGATTGCATTTACAGATCATATGGGCTAGGTGCTGAAAAAAGGGACGAAATTTGACAATTTTTTCAAATTTATTTTTTTTTTTACATAAATCAATTTAAGATATGGATAAAATTATTTTTATTTAAAATACAAAGTAGTTATATTAATAAAATTTTACTGTATAGCTCTTTAAATTTCTAATTTCTTAAGATTGATTATTAGATTTACGGCACAAAAATTGATTTTCTGAAGATCTTTTGTTTTATCAATTTCGTCCATTTTTCAGCACCAAATCCATATGCTAAACTATGTAATTGTCAATTGTGTATGAAATTACTAATAATTTTCTACGATGATATAGATAATAATTTAGGGAAGAAAAATGGGTCGCAAATTATTAAATTTCTTAAATCTTTTTAATCCTTTTGAAAAAAAGAAGGAAAATGAGGGCATTCATCACCACAGATTATTTTTGGGATTGAAATACTTTACCTTTGGAGCACTTATTATCCTATTCATTTTATATTTAGGATATCTGATATATAAAATTATAACAGATATTCTGGTTACATCAACTGGATATGTTATAGTTAATGAAATGGATGTTCCCGGTAAGTTCTATTATCAATATGTCAACATGCTAAAATTAAATCTAATAAACTTCACAATCGTTATTATAGACATAGAAATATGCGCAAATTCTGGAAATGACCTTATTATCTTGCGTTGCGACTTTAAATGGAACGATCAATCCATTAACAGAATTGATAATTGCAGTGACTATATTATTACTGAAACAATTAACCTTGGTTCCCATCGAAATTCCTGCAATACATTCAAGGCCAACAAAACTATCAAATATATAAATCCTAATAACCCATCAAAGGGTTTGAGTCAGATTGGTTTTTATTTTAATATTCCAAATATAAGTGCAGAAGAAGCGACCAATATTGGCATTGCCTCTCTTTCCATACAATTAACTTCACCTGGTCAGTAAAATATGTCATTATATTTGATTTTATGTTTACTAAATTTCAATATTATTGCACTTATGAATAAAATAAATAGATTTCAATCCACTACAGCATCCAGAACAAGTTATTAGTACTATGGATAGAGCTGTTCTATCAAATCTGCAACTTCAATGGAATTTTATTGCTGGAATGGCTAAATATGCTGCAGTGGTAAGTTTTTTTTTTTTATTGATTTACAATTATTTATTTTATTTATTAATTATTTTTTATTGACTTTTAGGTCAAGTTTAGAACAATTGCTTATAAGACTATACTTCCAACTGATGTTCACGCAATAGTCGGACTTGCGCCAAATTATCATGTTACACCTTTTATAGAAAGTGATGCTCATTATTTTCCTTTTAATAGTAATCCAGCAGGATTACCAAATGGGACAACTGGATACTTTTCTATAGCTGCTGGCAACTTTATTCAAGAACAGACTATTGAGCAACGGTAAATTATGATAACGCTAAAATTCGATCTTCTTGGCGGCTACCAATTTCCGTAAGCAAGAGAAAGCGGGAAGAAAGAAAGGATGGGGCCACTTGGTAAATCTTCTGGTAGAAAAAATCACCGTTTTGAGGAGCCACTAAGGCCTTTGGGGGCTGCTTTTTAGTTCGTGGAGAAAGTTGCTGAAATTGAAACTTTTAATTAACAATAAATGCATATTATTAATATACCTTTTTTTTTTTTTAATATAGTTCATTTACAGTTTTCAGTGCTCTTGCGTCAGCTGGTGGCATTTCTGGTTAGTATACTCAGTTTTAATTTAGGCTGCATCGCTTAATTAATTTTTAACCTTAATTCAATCTATATTGTTTTGATGAATAAAGGCATTCTTTTAGGTATTTATGCATTTTTGTTCGGAAAATCTCTAAGACCATATGGTCATATTCATAGTTTATTTGAAAAAACACCTGAAAATATAATTGGCTCAAGATCAGAGAATAATTTTGAGAAACGTCTGGTCGTAATTGAACACTATTTGCATATTGAAAGAGAAAAAGATGGTGACAAAAGTGAGGATATTAAGCACTATTAAAGTAATTTTATTTTTTTAAATGTAATTTTATTCTATTATTAGTATATTAAATAATAAATAAATCTGCATCTAAATTCTACTCGTGATTATTTCACCCAAGATCATAAACTTTATATAAAAGCAAATAAATTTAATTTTATATGATTGGCTAATTTGTGTTGATCAAAATGCGATTACTGATATTATTGACCCATCAATTTAAATGAATTTATAAAATATGCGAACCTTACAAATAAAGAGATCTTTACTTTTAAGTGAAGTTCTTGGAGTTACTAATTATTTTGATTATTTTGACGGTGAATATTAACGTACTTTCAAAGCTTAAAATGACTTTATATTTATTTTTTTGTTATTGAAGCATTACATTCTCAAAAGTATCATAAACTATATAGATAAATTCTCTAGGCAATTAATAATTAGCCAATCTAGTAATACCAGGAGCGGAGTGCAACGAAGTGCATGGTTAAGTAGGAAGTGAAAGGGTGTATCCGAATTCGAGGATCTGATTGGATGACAAATTCATGTGATTAATTTATTACTGTAGTATGATGCTCTTGTTGTACGAATTAGGCGATCAAATTTTATAACTGTATCGTTATTGGTGCTAAAAATTTAAAATCGAATTAGGTGTTGTGTATTTTAAAATGGTTACCGTTATTAACCGTTTGATTACAGCCCTGATTACTGTAGGTAAGCGAATATTGTATAAATGACTAGCGCTTCAATGATGAATAGACAACTAAGACATTTTTTAAGGGTAGGGTATCTCATGTGATCTACGTTATAGTGAAATAACGGCATAGCTGCAAGATGTAGATCATTAGTACAACAAAACTAAAAATAGTATCAGCCAATCAAATTATTAACATTTACTACGAACGAAAATTAAATATCTTTTGAACTTATAACAATTTTAATTTACTTTAACCGATTTTTACTAATATAATAATAAATTCTTATAAAAAAATGCTTTTTACACTTATTATACGCATTACAATTAATTATGATTAAATTCTTATAACTATCTAAATAGTCCGTCACCCATGTCATTTAATCTATAAATAGATTTATTAATAAACGCTTTTTTTACAAAAAGTCTCTAGCTAACTTCCAAAAATTCCTAAACATGATAGTTCTTCGCAATATAATTAATTGTAAACAAGTGATTGAAATCGTTATCTATTAAATTTTTTATAAAAAAATTATTTTTTAATAAAGTTTGCTTGGGATGCGCACTTTTGAAGCCAGATGCGCAAAGTTAACTTCGCCTTACTTCTAAATAACCCCTTTTTAACCCAACTTGCTAATAGAAAATGACTTACTGTTGAGTGCGTGAGCCTTTGAACGATCAAAAACCAGTTTTTTTTGACGATATTAAACTGTTGCGAAAAATTTTTAAAGATCACGAGTTTGTGTGATCTTTTATAAGGGCTGAGTTCCGTGATCTGCATGAAATTATATATGTGTAACGTGATATATGGTACCCTACCCTTAAAAATTTTATTTTCGCCCTTTTTCAAAATTACTTAAGATAGTTTAATGGATACCTTTTATTTACAAGCCAGTATGTCTGATTCTTTTTTTTTCGTCCTTTTTTCATCTTTACTAAAAATGGTTTAGTATAGGAAAATTCTGTAAATCGATTTTGTTCTTGCAGTTTACAACAGGAATTGACTAAATAAAGCATGGCTTAGAGAGTTTGCTGTCACAATATACTTGTTATGTATTGTTAAAGACCGTACATACGTGATTGTTAATATTTTCTAATATATCTGATATGTGTGGATAAATAGCACTTGCTAAATAAGGTAATAATAGTATACGTTTATCATCACACAAATATGGTAATAAATTTGAGTGAAGGAATTTTGTAATACATAAACAATATCTTCACTATTTCTCGTCAAAAATACCTTAACTTGAACTGCTTAAATCTCTTTGCTAAAGCTTGTTGAGAAATAATATTTGTATTGTATGATAAAATTTGTGATTTCGTCAAAATCTTGATCTTGTTCTAATAATATTTGTTAAGATCAGTCTTGCTAAATTAGGTAATCTAACTGTGGATTTATTGCCATACAAATAAGGTAATATTTTGAGCGAAGACATTTCTTAATACGTAAAATTTGTACCTCGGGTAAATTTATGAAAATCGCTTAAATTTTAATAAAATATAGATCGAACAGACCAATTCAAGTGAAGCGAGTAAAATGAATTTAGTAAAAAAAAATACCTATATTTTTAATTTATTTCATATGTAAAACAAAATTGTATAAACAATTTTTTTTTCTTTTTTAAACCCCGAGATAGTGATTATCTGGGGACGTCAAATGATGCTCTTTATTATACTAAATTATATGTACAAAATATTATATACAATTATTTTCTAACTTATTTGCACTATATACATCTTTCAAAAAATCTTTTTTCTTTTTCTTTAGTAGTTGGCATTTCAATGCTACATTTATTTTTTTTGCAATTCTGGACTTCCAGATGAACTGCATTGCTAGTTCTAGCATCATAACATTACCCTACTGCCTATTTGAAAACCAGACCCAAATTTTATATATTACTGTGATATGCAGCCAGACAAGTGATTGTGTGATTGAATTAATAAAGCATTAGATGCTGTGAATATTTTTCTATCATAGTTGGAGGAACTACTCTTTGTGAAAGTCCAAATGTATTATATGCAAGTTCCCACATCTTACGATTAATGCTGCAACCCATTACAAAATGTTCTATTGTCTGTATTTCATCAGGGCACCATGGACAGTTACGTGAGATCATTGGATCTATGTGCACTATTTTGTACCTAGGGGAAGTGCTTTGTAGAGTAACCTCCAGAAGATATCTTTTTTAATATTCAATGCCCATTTTATTAGTGACCATGCCCAGTTTTCTTTCCTGTTGGGTTTGCTAAAAAAATTTGTCTGTGTAAGAGTACTTGTAATAAATAACTTTTTGAGGTAGTCTGCAGCCTTTGCTGTTGTTATATTATTTGCAGTTGTTCCCATAATTCTAAGGTCCTCTAGGTTCTAGGGCCAATTCTTGCTGCTATCAGGTATTTCTCCTTTTAGTTGCTTCCAAGCTGTGAGGTATAGTTTGCATTCGCAGGGCCAACCTTTTAGCTGAATTGTGTATAAACAATTCGAATTTATCTTCAAAAAATTAATTTAGTTTTAGCTTTCGAAATATTAGATCTAGTAGTTATACCTTTTTTAAAATTAAAGCCTTTATAAATAAGAAATAGTAAACGTTCCTTATCTCGTGATTTCACATTATTAGTATTATTGTCTTTAATAAATATAAAAGAGAAAAAGTATCAATTAGTCAACCAAACCCCTTTTATATAAAGTAACAACTGATAAAGCTTTGATCAATTTCGTTATTAGGTCAAACCAATTTAATTCAGTGGTTTACATTACCTTCTCTTTTTATCCTCCCCTCTTTTACTTATAAAAATCACTTAATAAATTTGACAAAGAATCTGATTGGTCATTTGATCTTACAAACCAATCAAATTCTTTTATTGGATCCATTGATGGAGGTACTGTATTTAAATGTTTTTAGCAAAGTTTATCAAATATATAAAATACATAGCTTGTATGCCATTTCGATAACAATAAAAAGAGTGTTATTGTATTAGAATTATCATGATTTTTGTTATAGTTTCTATAAAAAATTCTGTTACAAACCTACTTGACACTTAATACATTTTAAGGTGAGTTTGCATCGAAATTATCTTGATTCCTATCATGAATTATTGTAAAAATTCTCATACAAAGTTTGCTTGCAATTTAATAATCACAATTTTTGGTTAGGTTGAATTACATAGTTCATATTGGAATTCTTATAGTTTCTATCACAGTTACAAACCTTACTATGTGTTGCGTAATTTCTGGAAGAGTCCTTGCACTTAGTAAAAGAGTACAAATAATGACAAAATTTATAGTGATTTGAAAACAGCAAAGGTATACTGAAAATATAATTTGAGTGACTCACGTGATCAGGATCCCGAAATATACATAGATAGGTCAGGTATGAGTTTGTTTATTTTTGAGGTTTTTTGTACAGATCTTTTCTATTTATAGTAATTTTTTGCTTATTTTTAAAGTTTTTCTGCAGATTTTCCTTTTTTAGTAACCCTATAATCAACCTAACCTATCTATGTATATTTCGGGATCCTATGTAATCATGCGATTAATCAGAGTTATCACAGAATCAGAGTGTTGGGTAGGGTTAATAAGATCGGGTACAAAGGGTACTGTTGCATCTAAGTAGCCCCTATCTAAAGTACAGTCAACCCTCCATAAATGCAACTTGTAGAGACAAGCCTACAACGTGCATTTAGGGAGGTTTGCGAGCCAATTAAATTGCAGCTTTTAAAAATTAGATCATCAAGTTTGTGTAACTTCTACCAAAACTGTATAACCTATCTTAAATACTAAAATTTGATTGGCCACATGCATTTAGGGAGGTTAATGTGATATAAAATGTTATTCAAGAGAACATGCATTTACAGAATATAGAACGTGCATTTAGCACTAATAACATTTTACAGAATAGAAAAAAACATGCATTTAGAGAGGTATTGCATTTATGGAGGTTGCATTTATAGAGGGTTGACTGTGGTGCCTGACTAAAATTAAGCCCCATCTTCATGTATGCATTAAGTCGAAATTTTAGTCAGGTGCTACCTTAAATATGCTAATATTATTCACATCTTAGTTAGGTGAGACCAATTCAATTCAGTAGTTTACATTGCCTCTTTCTATTAGTAAATATTTTTGAGATACATGCATACTTTTGGTAATTTTAGCCAGAGAACTTAATATTGGGTAGAATTAAGATTAGAAATTGCAAGGTTCTGAAACTTTCTGAAGAGAAATTGAACAAACATAAAAGACAAGCGAAGGGAGCCTGATAATATTCACGTGTCCAAAAGTTAAACTAAAAAAAAAATCTGAACTCCAGTATCATTCTTATAAAGCCAAGCCTCTACAAACACTAACCAAATCTCCTATGCCTCAATCTTAAGCATTTTTTTTTCATTACATCCAAGTTTGATTAATTATAATTCTGACCTAAAATTTTAAACCACTTAATATCTAGATGCTTTCTCTTCCTGGTTTTGCATGATGACATCGCGCAGCTACCTTATTAAAAATATATATTATTTTATAAGATATAATCAAAATAACCAGTGGTGATAATCACTACTGGTTACACAATCAGATCTACATATAAGTATTTTTCCCTTTGTTTTATATTTTTTTTAGACTTATTAAACTTATTTTGCTTATTTTTTCTCATTTGTATTATTGTTAGTATTTTCTTTGTCATCGGTGTTATCTAGTCTGGTGCCTCTTTCAATGCTAGTGTTTCTTTTACCATTGGTTGGTACTTTGTCTTTTGTTATTGGTGATATCTCTTTTGGTACTTTTTCTATATCATTGGCATTGTTCATTCTTGTACTTTTTCTTTGTGCAATCACATTGTTTTTTGGTTATTGTGCATTCTCAGATTTTAGTTCAAACAACTAACTTTTTTTTTTTACTTTAGGTGCTTTTTTCATAGTTTTTGCTATTGGTATTGTGCTCTTCATCATTGGTGTTTACCTTTGGTAAAATTAGTCAATGTTTTGTCCATTTTAGTGCACATTTTGTATAAAGATACGGTACGTTTGCTTTTTTTTTGTTATTGTTGTTTTTAGTATAGTATTTGTATACTTCTTTGTTAGTAATCACTAGAATTTCCAAAATTATACATGATCAATATTTATAATGCATTGTTTATATAATTTTTTTGTGGCCAACCCTTGCTATATAGCTACAAAAAATTTTTCTATTTTATCAGAAGTTAGTCTATTCAAACCCATTTTTTTCTAATATTTTTTTTTATTATGGTACAAAGAAAAGAACTTACTATGAAACAGCATAGCAAATTGTTTGTGCGGCATAAAGCCAATTAAGATCATAGAGACCCTAGAATTACCCAAGTACACGCACCATCTGTAATATTGTTTCATACTACAAAAAACCAAAAAGATCAAACCACTACCATGTTCTGGTGCAGCCCCTAAAATAACTAAATGCAGTTCTGATTACCTTGTGAACCTTATAAACCAAAGTAGGAAGGTTACTCTAAATGTTTTAACAAATAAATTTGTTGAGTCTACATCTGTTGAGGAGTCAACACATACTATACAATGTCACCTTTATAAAATAAAGTTTTTTGGTCAGGTTAGAAAAGGAAGCTATTTGTGAATGAAACCATCATAAAAATCATTTAGAGTAGGCAAAAAGTAGAAAATATTAGAATAAAAGATAAAAAAATATTGTTTGGAGTAATGAGTTACAGTTTGAAGTATTTGAAAGGGATAGTTGTAAGTTTGTCTAGAGAAAACTAAAAGAAAAATATGATGTGGATTGTTTAGTTCCAATATTTAAATCAGGCAAAAAAAAAGTAATATTTGGAGTTGTTTTACTATATTTAGTGTAGAACCTTTGGTCTGAGTTAATGGGCCCTCCATTAGCTATTTTTCAACTATAACCTTACATAGATTATTCGGGGTCCTGTTGCAACTAATTGATTAAGCTTATGTTTCTATCTTTTCCTTCTAATATTAATGTCTTGGATACCTCAGTGCTGTTCCTTGAAATTGTCATATGTTGGTGTCATCGTAGGTATCATCATTGGTATCATCCTTTGCTGGTATTGTAAGGTGTTTTCATGTCATCGTTTGTGGTGTTATTGTTAATTAGTAGTTAGTACTTTGCTTATTTCATTATTTCATACTATTTTTTTTTGTTTTTCACTTTTGCACTTGGTGTTTTGCTTTGACTGTGTTTGCTTACTTTTGATATCGTCATTATTTGGTGTCACTTTTAGATGGCATTATTTTTTGGTATCATTAGTTTCAATATGTTGGTGCCTTCATCTTGTTCTTTTTCATTTGTGCTGTGTCTTTGTCTTCGCTAATGATTGTCCTAGTGTAATATTGGTTTTCGTTTGGTGAAGTCTTGTGCTTAATGTTTTGTTACTGTTTCTCTGTAAAAAAAAGTAGTACAGGTTGGTGTCGAAAATGCTTGAAATAGCACATATTTTGTAGCACACACAGGAACGTTTTAAGAAATAGCACAATAAAAATAGCACAGATATTATAGCAAAGAGTGTCATATGAAATAGCACATTTAGATGATACATATATATATCTTACATGTATATTGGCTCATTTCGTGAAAAGCAAAAGGTCAGTAATGGATTTTTTTTAAAAAAACAGCAATATCTCATGATTTCACTAATGAAGCTTGTGTGTCTTAACAAAAAAATTTCTTGAAAAAATTTTACTTCATATGCTGTTGGCTTGTTTATCTTATATTGATTACTTATATGAATTTATGTTTTAATAGCTAATCCACATCATTATCGCGGTGGCACTTGAATTTACGTTCATTACTCATGGCAAATCCCGTGCTGATTCGACTGCAAATGATGTTAATATTAGATAACTGTATGAAGGGTTTGAAGTAAGTTTGGATTATTTATAGTTAGAATAAGGAGGACCCTGAACAGTCTATGTGAGGTCATAGTTGAAAAATAGCTAATAGAGGACCGTTTTTTAAAAAAGATTATATTTGAAAAGTAGGTATTGGAGAAAAGGTTATATTTAAAACCTGCTAAATGGCAAAATAGGTATATTTGAAAGAATACTAATGGGGTAATTTTTATAAATGTTATATTTGAAATGTGCTAATGAAAAATTGGGCTATAATAGTAACCTAGTAGATAAAAAGGAGAGAGGGGAAAAGTGAAAAAGGGGTAAAAGGGAGAGAAGGTGAAAAAAGGGAGAGAGTGAAAAGGGAAAGAAGAATAAAAATAGATCGAATGGGCTTTTTTTTTTTTAAGTTTTTTTTTATTTTGTAGTATATATAGTTACGATCTAGAACACATTATGGATTAGATGGATATAGGAAATTTTTTTAAATTTTTTTTTTTTTTTTTTTTTAGGGAATGTTGTATTTCAAAAAAAGTTAAAGATGGGTAAAAGTTCTATCTAATGTGTGAAATATAGCTTATATATACCAAACCAAAACAGCTAACCAAAAAATTTTTACTATGATGCTCAAATATAACCTCACATAGATTATTCAGGGTCCTGGGTAAGGGTATTGCAGAATTAGAGTTAGGCTAGTATTAGGCAAAAGAAATGGGTTTATAGCTAGAGTAAGAATAGTACAAGTTTAGGGTTAGACTAGGTAAAAGGGATGGGTTATGGTTAGGGTAAGAGTAGTGCAAGATTATGGTTAGGCTAGTATTTGATTAATACATTTTAAAAACTTATGTAAAAATAAATATCTATTGATATATAATATAAATAATAATAAATATGAAATAGTTTTTATAATTTTATTGGTCGGTTTGGGCTTGTATAACAGAAAAATTACCCCAGTTAAAATTAGCAATTTTCAATAAAAATTTAATTATTAATTTGTTAGTTTTAAGAATATATACATTTTGAGTGCATGTTGTAACGGGCGAATTCAACCTATATAGTTAGAAATAGAGGCTGTGCAGGATGTCTATTTTTAATTTTGTTATATTTCTATTTATATATTTTTTCTATTTTTAAATATTACATAGCTGTGTTACCATCTATAGTAAGACCATACTCGATGGACTTGATGGAGTCGAAAGAGTCAAAAGAGTTAAAAGAGTCAAAAGACTCCATAGACTCAATCGAATCCATCGAATCGATTTTTAGGTTGTAATAAAAAGTATATAAAGGCCGTAAGTGCATTGAGGGAAAGGACAGTTTTCGAACAGTTCCAAGTAGTCCTAGAAAGTTTAAGTTTCAGTTAGTAACCTTCGAAATTAGAGTAGAAGTGTTAGCTATAGAACTTCTTAATCCTGTTGGACTATTTTCTTTTTATAAATAAATAAAAACATATACTTATTTTGCTTCCCCTAAGACAATACTATCACTCTCGTCAAATTGTTCGTCGTAGTAATCTTTTTGTCCCTGTGATTTTCAATAAAAACCCCAAATCATTCTGAATCAAATAGAGAAAAGTAGAAAGAGAATTAATAATCGATTTCTTGTATTTATACTAAATTACGTATCGATTACCGCATTAATTACCGCATTTATCAAACAATAACGATCTGTGACCTGCATTATCAATTGACCATCGATCTCTGAAATCGAGCCTCTGTATCCCCGATTCCGGTAACTCCCCGTGACCATCGTTACGAGAATTAGCGATTGTAATCCAGCATTAGAATTCTATAAGCTACGATAAAGAGAGGACTACGCAGACTAGTAAAAGATAAATACTCCAAGACAAGGATCTTAGAAAGAATCAAACCAAAATACTTATCCTAATTTCAACTTGCCATAACAAGATTTTCTGAACCTTGAGACCCAGACCCAGTCTTTCCACACCTCTTTCTGCCTGCCAGTTCAAGGTTTAGAAGTCTTGACCTATAGTAATTAGTGTTTTAGTTAAGTACAGGAGTAGTTAGTGATTATATAGCAAACCCCTGCAAATCGGAACTTCACAATGCATACATACAAACATAAATTTGATTTTATAATTTATTAAGTTATAAAAACAGCAATCTCTGCTATTAACTAATTTCTATTATATATACATACTTTTCAATTCTTAAATTATAAAATTATAAGATATTATACAGTATATTAAACCTCAATATAAAGAACTTTAAAATATATATTTATAGCAGAACCCCGAACATCTAGTATAGAGGTCATACTTGTTTTTTTTCAGCAAATACCAGCTCAAATACCCTTAAAATTTGAAGCAAAAACAGTTTTTGCTAATTATCTTGGCATCCAGTGAACCAATTTGAACAAACTTTTTTTAAAATGAAGCTCTCAGTGAGGTGCATCTAACAAAAAAAAGTTCATTCAATTCTGGTCACTAGATCAAAAGTTATTTAAACAAATATATTTTGTCACTTTTAGCAAATTGGACCAAAATTAGCCAAAATCCAGTTATGGCCTATATAAGAGATGTTTGAGGTTCTTTTATAGCATTAAATATTGCTTTTTGTTAATAAAAGTTAATCACAAATCTTGAGCTATATCGCAACAATCCTAATTCAAATATTAAATGCTTATTTAAAAAAGCTTGTTAGAATAGTTTTATAATGCAACAGTAAGATGATTATTTAATATAGGAAAATAAATTTGTCGCACCCCGTGGTTCAGCCAATCAAATCGCACGATTTTATAGGCAAAGAATTTTTTTTTAAAAAATTAAAAATTTTACATAATAAAGTATAAAATTTAAATAAAATAGCATACTATATAACGTAAAATTTTATTCTGAACAACTTTTTCTAAGTCATAAAGATAAATTATCTTAGTAAAAAAACTGGTTTATAAAAAAAAACCAAAAATTTCCAAAGTTAGCACATATAAAACTTTTTTTTTACTAAAACTATCTACCTTTTTAACTTAGAAAAAGTTGTTTAGCATAAAATTTTACATATAATTCTTAAACGTAAAGATAGATTTATATTAGTAAAAAAAAAAGTTTATATGTGCTAACGTTCGAAATTTTGATTTTTCTTATAAATGTTTTTTTTACTAAATATAATCTATCTTTATGACTTAGAAAAAGTTGTTCAGAATAAAATTTACATTATATCCTTGATATCGCTTATTTATTTTTACATTTTACTAGTAAAATTTTGAATTTTTAAAAAATAAATTTTTTTGCCTACAAAATCGTGCAATTTGATTGGCCGAATCGGGAGTGTGACATGTCGCAGGTGCAACAAATTTCTATTCCCATTTAATATAACTATCCCTAAAACCATCCAAGTTCAGCAGGCAAATTTGCCTGCTTAAATTTTATAAATTCATGTCTGATCTATTTTTTTTAAAAATAAAAATATTTTATAATTTTTTTTTAAAATAAAAACTATGATTATACTATTTAAAACTTTATTTTATTTACTTAATATTTATAAAAAATTTGAGGTTGCTTATAAAAGAAAATTTTATAATTTTTTAAAAAATTTTAATTTTAAAAATTTTTCCTTTTTTTTTAGTTTTACTTAATAAAAATTTAAGATTTAACCCCTATTACCTTAATCCAAAGTTGTAGACAATTTAAAATTATACTAGTTTATTATTTTAACTTTATAATTTATTAAGCAAAATTTAGACTTTACTTAGTAGAAACTATAAAATTTCTCTTTGGGAACATATAAAATTTTAAGAAACTTTTTAAAATTTTAATAGTAAAATTAAAAAATAAGTTTTGTAAAAAATGTAATATCTTGATCAAAATTAAAGATAGAATAATAAAATTTAAATATATTATTTATAAAAGGAATATCTTTAATTTTATTCAATAAATAGGGGGGTCAAGCTTAAAAAATTTTAAGAAAACTCAAAAAAACTTTTAAAAATAATTTTAGTGGTCAAATTTGCCTGCTAGACGGTTTAAGGGATAAAGAGATTTTAGAATAGTTATTTATTACTAACTACTGTATAAAGAACTATTAGAATGATTATTTTTTAATGCTACAGTAATTATAAAAAAAACTATTAAAATAGTTATTTAATACTCATCATTAAAAGTTGTTAGAATGATTATTTAATACTAACCATAATAAGCTGTTAAAATAATTATTTATACTAATTATAAAGAGCTGTTAAAATAGTTGCTTGATTTGACTATTTTGATATTCATATACACTCACATAACTGCTATCTTTATTCGATACTATTTTACATTTTGCTTAATATATAATAGAAATTTGAAAAAACGTGGATTATTAACTTATATTTCACAGAATATTATAACTACAATATAGAACTTAAATTTGTATACTAAATTTAATAATAAAATCTGACAAATATCCATTAAATTTAATATAAAAACAGATAAGGATCCAAGCTCTACTAAAATAAATTATATACTATAAACTTGATTAAAAATGGTTAAACCAAATTTTTCATTTAATAGTAGATCTAATACTGTATCCAGTAGTGATTTTAAAAAAAAGACCAATTTATATATTTATATAAAATAATTCATATATAATTAAAAAAATAAATATATGATACTAAAAAAACTACTTAATATTATTAAAATCATTAATAAATATAAACTGCGTTTATTATTAATATTAATATTATTATTAATCTATTATGTCAAGAATTGTCAGAATTATTTTTCAATTAATAAAATTAATAATAATAGTTGTTTAGTAGATTAATATAAATTATAGTAAGTAGTGTTCTGCAGACCCGATATGAGATCCAGATCCGATTCAGATTCGTACTCGTCCAGATCCCAAAAATCGAGATTCGGATTCGGTCTGTCAAATTCGAATCCATATAAAGATCCGAAAAGATCCATCTGTCATATGTAAAGATCTGGTCAGGATTCAGATCCGTGTATATCCGTATATTTAAACACTAATCCGAATCTATACTTGGACCCAATTTGAAATTTCGGATCAGATTCGGATCTTTAAAAATATCCGACCAATCTGATCTGTGCAGAACACTAATAGTAAGTTAATAACTAGTTATAACTAGTTGATAAATAACTATTAAACTAGTTAACAATAAATCGATTTGTTAATTAAATATTTTTAAATCGATTAGTTGAAAATTTGCCAACTAGTTGGTTTTTCAACTAATGATTTGAAATACTAAATCTAGATTAACTGGGTTAGAATTAGGGATGGTCTAAAAAAATTGTTGCAACAAATTAAAAATTATTGTAACAAATTATAAATAAATATTAGAAGTTTTTTTTTAAGTTTATTTTTTTTAAACCAACTTTTTTTAATTTGGTTTTCTCTTTTTTTAAGCTCACTTTTTTTGAAATTTTACTTTTTTTTTAAAATTAGACTGCTAATCCTGGACTCGAACCAATCCTATACTGTATTACTGCAAAAAATATTATATTTATAACACTGTGTTATACATAGCACCCTATTATGCAGACTAGTTATAGCTATAGTTAGGGTTAGGGTTAGAGTTAGAATTAGGATTAGAATTAGAATTAGATTAAAAATTATAGTAAAATCACGAGAGGAGCATTTTTTGTTAATAATGTAACAGGGGTTACCCTAGTAAAATTTTGACATATTTGCGAATTTTAATAAGTGTTTTAATATAAGGTGTTATATAATAGTGTTATGAATATAATTATTCTACTACAAAATAATAATTACAGGTGTTATTTCAAAAATCGCATCTCCTAAAAATAGCATACTAGATTTCAAAATAACGCCCATACACATTCTGAAATAGCACATACTATATATAGAATATTATATAATCATTTGTATAACAAAAGTGTTTAATGAATACTTTATATTTATTCTTTTTAGCTTAAATTGCTTTAAGAATAACTATCATTAAATGTTCAATAAGTGCTACTCTTATCCTAGCAAATTTCTAATAATAAATTGTCTTTTTGATTTTAATACTAAAAATAATATGTGAATGTTTTACATTTGATTTTTTTAACCTTGACGATAATTCAATGCTAAGATTATAACAATGATTAGGATTTCCTATACTAGTAAATTTTTTATAATAAACAAATATTTTATGCATATTCTTTTAAAGTTACAACTATAATAGCTTAAAGTGCTATATACTAATACCAAAAAACAAAGAAACTAAGATCATAAATCTATAGGCAATACTTTATATATGTGCAAGTTTAAAAAATAAATATTTCAGATAAATATTTATATACTGCACATGGGTGCTATTTTGAACATCTTATACATGCTTAAAAATTGGGTTACCTCAAAATAGTGCATATACACACACTCAAAATAGCATGCAGGTGATTGAAACAATGCGCAGGTGTATGTTATTTCACAGTAATACAGTAATCATGTTTGAGTTCAGTTCAGGTCTGGTACTTTAGGTTCAGGTCTAAGCTCAGGTTCAGCCAGACCCAGATTTCAGAGCTCAAGTTATATATAACTTTTTAATTATTCTATTTGTATACAACTATTTATAAAATAAAATAATATTATAGTATTATACAGAACATTAACAAATTTTTTATATTACCGTCAAGTAAATTTAAAAAAGGTCAAATTGGTTAAGAATGGGAAATTAGTTTGACAGGTCTATATATATTAGTTAACTGACTTATCATACTATTTATAACTGAGTTTTTTGTTATATATAAATTTATAAAAAAATATATATAAAATTACTATAAGCTTTGAATCTTTAATATTTTTCCTCTGCATATTAACTTAAAATTAAATTTTTCAGGAATATAGAAGAGAAAAGGCTTAAAAATTAAGCTAAAATTTCAAGTTTACTAAAATGCACCTATGTTATTGAACACTATGTTATACAAAACTATTAGAATAGCCAATCAAAATTTAAGATCAGGTGTAACATAATAATACAGGTTTGTTTATTTTTTAAAAAAACATTCATATCGCAAAATTTTGCTTATGAAGCTATCTTTGGGGCTCTAATAAAAAAATTTCTTACTAAATTTTGTATATACTAATGCTCTCAATAAATCCTAGACCTCACCCTATCCCTAAGTAATTAAATTTTATTTTTTACTTTATAAAAGTTTATTTTTTGTTTTTGTTACACAGATTTGCAAATCTAATTTACCTATAGTGTTCAACACCATAGGTGCATTTTATAATAATTGTAAAATTTTGCTGATTTTGTACAAAATGAAAATATAACTTTACCAAAAACAAATATTTAATGATTTTAAAATAATGAGTATGTATAAAATCATGCCCTAAACAACTTTACTTAGGCAACAGAAGTAGTTACCTTGTAATAAAAATGGGTTATCTATGTACTAAAATAAAATTTTTTAAGTTTTTTTAATATAAAACTTCTTTTTTTATCAAGATAAACTACCTTGGGTGCTTAAGCAAAGTTGTTTAGCATGCAATTTGCTTGTATTTAATGTCAAAATGCATTTTTTAGCTATTTACTAGGTGAAAATGTTTAAAGTTAGAAATTTTTTTTAATTTTGACCCCATTTTTTACCTAGTAAATAGCTAAAAAAACACATTTTAACTTTAAATATAAGTAAAATTGCATGCTGAACAATTTGCTTAAGTGCTCAAAGTAGGTTATCTTGATAAAAAAAGGGTTTTGTATTAAAAACTCAAAAGATTTTACTTTAGTACATAGGTAACCCATTTTTATTACAAGGTAATCTACTTCTATTGCCTAAGTAAAGTTGTTCATAGCATGATTTTACACATATTTATTATTTTAAAATTATTAAATATTTGTTTTTGTAAATTACATTTTTAGCTTGTACAAAATCGTCAAAATTTTAATTTAATTTTTAAGCTTAATTTTTTCTTCTCTCTTTGTTCTATATTCCCAAAAAATTTAATTTTAAGTTAATATGTAGAGAAAGAAACATCAAAAATCCAAAGCTTATAGTAATTTTATATATTTTTTTTTATAAATTTTATATGTAAAAAATTTTGTTGTAACATATCGTATAACTGATATATAATTTTTGGTTTGAAAATTTGTTTTAAAATAATTTGCGGATAGCTAATAAATAATTTGAGTAAAAAATTATCAGCTAATTAATAATTGGGAGTAGAATAATTAATTTAAAAATTAAAAAAGGTCAATTCCAAATGTTAAAATATATAAGTTAGTAGCTTTACCCAGATCATTATTAATTTTAAATAAAACATATTTGGTAATATGAGACATTTAATTCATTATTATCCTGTATTTGTTGATATATTGTATATTTCAGGAGGAGTTTCAATCTATTTTTTATTCAAATAATCATTATATCATTAATTTTATCTAATTGTTTTTTATTTGAAAAAAAAATGTAATATGCAAACCAGATCTTAGATAAGATAGACAACTTTGTTATCAAAATCTTGCCTTTAAATGAAAGCTTTTCTTTTTATAATATCTATTAGTTTTAAATTTTTTAGTAATTGTATTTTATAGCATTTTGCTTGGCTATCCTTTTTGTTTACTTCAAACCCTAGACTTCTAATTGTTTCATTTTCATCTAATTTGTTAAAACCTGCCTTCTCTGGCAGTTTTGTCTAAAATACTTTTTTGTTAAAAGTAATAATTTGGATTTTTTTTATTAACTGCTGTGTCTACTAAAGCCTTATATTTTGACAATAAATCTATTAGAGTAGTCAATCTTCAATTATATCTATATTTACTATTAGGTTATTTGCATAAGCAATAATCTTAAAGCTTGAAGGGCCTGTTGGTATTTCATTTAATTTCTAGTTCAACGATCTTAAAAGTAGCTTAAATATAATTATGTATAAAAGAAGAGAAAAAGGACCCCTTTGCCTATCTCTTTTGTTAATTTTAAATAGAGTAGAGAGTGAAACTATATTTGCTATATTAGCTGATAAATATGAAAAAAAGACTTCTGATTAACTCTATGAATATGGGCTAAATCTTTTTTTTTTAAATATAAATATTGATAATCATGGTTCACTTTATCAAAGAACTTCTTTTGATTCAAAAAAAAGAGCTAGACTGGATTAAGTTGCTTTTTTTGACTTCTTATTGTACTAATGATATCCAAAATAACATTAATAATTAATCTACTCTTTATAAATTCTGCTTGATACTTGCCTATAATATTTTTGCAAATATGATTAATAAAATCTTAGTATCTAAGTTAACTAGTAAAATAGAACTCTAGTTATAGTCAACTCTAAAATACTGAACTGCTAAGTCTGGACTTTTTTGTTTAGTATAGAGTAAGTTTGTTATATAATTCACTTACTTTATACCAAACTGTTTGGTATATAAAGCTAGCCAATAGGATCTCTAAATTACATTAAAAATTTTTAGAATTTTATTTGCATAAATACAGTATTATTTTTTTTAGAAATTTTCAGAACTCATTACTTTGTATACATGCAATATCTGTAAAGTCATATAATAGTTTACTATATCAAAATATGTATACCACCGAAATTGATTTTTGAAAAAGGCCTATTTTGTTTTCATTTAAAGAAAATTTAAATTTTTTAATTTATATAAATATATTCCTTATAATTTCATCTATTCAAAAAAAGTATCAAATAATTTCGTCTTTTAAATAAAATAGGTCAAAAACAATTTTGTCTTCAAATTTTAATTTTGGTTTTTAGAACCTGAGATAATTTCATTTTCATGTATATATATATAGTTATGGGCTAGTAAAGATAAGTTCAGATACAATATATAAAGATTTAATATTTAAGTTCAGTATAGCCAACCTAATTTATTATAAAAATTTGTTCTGCTAAATCTGGTTTATTATAGCCTGATTCTGGTATAAACAGGTTTAGTATATCCAAAGTTGATTGTATTTACATTTTCTAAATAATCATATTTTTTAAAATTAGTATAATTACACATTTCTGCCATGAATTTGGGATTATACTTGTATTAATTGCATTATTAAAGACAGTTTTGAGAACTAAAGAAATTTTGTCTGAGCCCAGAGCTTTGTACTATATTTACTCAAAATAACACACATTTGCGCATTATTTCGATAAGATGTATATTATTTCAAGCATGTGCATGGGCATTATTTCAGGTAAAGATTTAATTTCTAAAAAATTGTGTATTATATATATGTGATGCATAACATATTAGCCAATTTGCAAAGTACTCCAAATTTTTGTAACACCAGATTTACAAACATCCAAACAAATCAATGAATTTCATATAATCAATCATATTAACAGCAAAGCAGTTATATAAAACTTATAGTAAGTCACATAATAATCTATTACAAAACTTTATCAGATTGTTGCCTTAAGTTTAATTCTTATAATAAAAAAATATTTCTACCTGATCAAAAAATAGTATAGACATAGCTTATAATAACAATAAAAAATAGTTCTTGTTAAAATGAACCCAAATGATTTGTAATCACGAAAAATTGGTAATAACTATTTTATTTGAGCAAAAGCATAATGTAGTTAACTTGTTTATAAAAGGTTTTAAATTTTAATATCTCAAATAAATAAACTTCTAACAAAATAGCTTTTGTATTTTTTTTAAGAAATTAAAAAGTACTGTTGAGCATTAAAAATCTAGATGTAGCAAATATAAGTTTACTTGGTTTTGTCATTACAATTGCTTGTTGGTCTGGCCTATTGTTACATATCTGGGTTTGTTACCCATAGGTGATAGGTTGAACTCATAGATAATAGAATTTATTATAATTTGAATAGGTGTAGTTTAATTTTCTTGATAAATGTAACTAGCTGCTAGTATATATAATAAATATATGATTTGATTGGTTAATACTCACATGTAAATTTAAATTTGGTGATCTAAATAAAAAGGCCCAATTTTACAAATTGGCAAATATGAAAAACCTGTATTTTTTAATTTTATATATAGCTTTTCTGATTTAAATCAGATTTTTTTAACTACAAAATTTTTATTTTTGCTTGTTATTTGAATTTGTTATTTTAGCAAATTATTAATTCAGCATTTGGAGTGTGTATTATATTGGAATGCACATGGGCGTTATTTCGAAACTAATATACTATTTTAAGAAAATGCAATTTTCGAAATAATGCTATATATATTATTTTGTATAAATACAGTAGTTTGGTAATTTGTTAATTGCATTTGTAATTTTTTTAAACTAATTTCTTTATTTAGTATATTATTTTGTTGTTAGAATACCAATAACAGGTCCTCTGTCAAATCTTTTACTACTTTAAATCTATTGGTTCTGTCTAGTATATACTACAAGATTTTTATCTAATCCTCTAATTTTTGTAATACTAGGTTTCTGATTTTAGTTATTTCTTTTGTGCTACTTTTGACTTATACTATTCAAAAAATATTTTTTAGACTTCTTATCTTTTTTGATCTATTTGGGTTTTGATTTTAGTTGCTATATTTTTTTGTTAACAGTTTTAGCTTTTTTTGTAATTTTGATTTAGCTGCACTACTATAATACTTAGATCTATCAAATATGAGTTTTGGTAATTTTGTTATTTAATTCTATTATTTTTTTTATAAATCTTTCCTATATGAGTTTTGTGATCTGTTAGTAGCCGGCCCTAATAATTGATTGTAGCTAGATTTTATAGTAGTTCTAGTACATTATTACTATATCTAACTTTAAGATTATTTCTTATTTCTTTTGATATAAACAGATTGTTCAGAACTCATAGATTGGGTTTTCAAAGAGTGGGCACAGGTGTTTCTTGAATGTGGTATAATAAGCACTATACAAGAAAGTAGTCTAAATTTTCAAATTTGGATTCTATAAAGTAATGGCACCTATTCTTAAAAATGAGCCCATTGTTAGAAATTTTTTTATTTTTTTTGTCACAATATACTATAAAACAAATTTTTTCTAATAAGTTATGTTAATACAAAAATATAAGTTGGAATATATTATGTTGAACAAAATTAATCATTTTTATAACTATAAAATACTTATGAAATCATATTTATTATATTGGATTTTCAATAAAAAGATCAACTTTAAATTTTTTTTAAATTAAGCTTTTTGCTATCTAATTTGTCTTATATTTAGCCAATTCTATACCTGATATTGGAAAAAAGCTAATATAAGTTCAAATTACTTAAAATAAATAAATAAATAAATAATAAATAAATAAAAAATAAAAACACTTATAATTTGGATTATATTATTATAATTATATGTAAATATATTTAAAAAATTGAATATTAGAAACTAGTTTTTTTGTATTAATTATAAAATATCTATCATTATACTTTTTTAGTTCAAAAAAAAGCTAAAACTCAATTTTAAACTTTTAAATTTGAACTCTAGTAACCTTAAAGCAATTATAAAGGAAATACAAAATAATAAAAATATTAAACAACAAAAACTTGAAGAAATAAAAGCAAAAAAAAAACAAAGAGTAGCAAAAAAAAACAAACCATAAAAAATAATAATATAAAAAAAATCTAAATTTTTTAGAATAGTTATATTAGATTTCTAGAAATAGGAGCTAGTAGTCAAATTTAACTAAATTTTACAAAATTTTAAGCTTATTATAAAAAATTTTTTTATATATGAATATAATACAATTTATATATTATTAATAATAAATGTAACGGCTGATGCTGATTTTGGCTGATGTTGAATATCATGTGACAATTTGGTCTGGAAATTGCAGATCGGGAAGATCGGGAAATTTCAAAACAAACATTCGTTCTGCCATAAATTGGTTGTAACACAAAAATCTGCATAAGAAACAACCTTTAGTGTTCTAACAAAAAGCTTTCCTTGAACAATTTTGCTAATACGCCTACTAACATTTGACCATATTGTAATTACTAACCCTAATTTAAACAAAGATAAGTTTAGTATCATCATCAAAAACTACGTGACCAATGAAAAATTCTTTAAGTTCATTTATGTTAGGGTTAGTGACTAGAATTTAGAAGGATAGAAGGTTATGTAGTAAAATTGTTTAGGGAAAATTTTTGTTAGTGCACGAAATTTGCAATTTTTGGCAAATGACTGTTTGTTTTGAAATTTCCTGATCTTCCCGATCTGCAATTTCCAGACCAAAAAGTCATGTGATCTTTAGCATCAGCCAAAATCAGCATCAGCTGTCACAATAAATAAATAATAAATTTTGAACATTTTTAGGCATCTTTAGCCAGAGATATATAACTTATATATCTTTGGCCTTTTAACTAATTAAATTACAAAAATGTCACATATTTACTATTTTGGTGATCACATAGTCATATGATTATATTAAATAGGTCAGCTACTTTCATGTAACCCAGAACTACAAACTAATAGAAAAAATGGATCATACTTAAGAATCTTAAAAAAAAATAATAAATAATTTTAATATTTTAATCAAAATATCTCTATGACTATCTAAACAAACTTGATAAATTTTTTTTATAAAAAAAATTTATTAAGTTTGATGTTCGATCTGATATGCAAAATACATTACTATTATAGTCTTTAATTTATTTAAAATCGATCACATTACCAGACCAACAACATAAAAACAACAATAGCACATGCCCACCTTTGGGCTTAGCACTTAGAAAAATAGAAATCTGGTCACACAACTGGATTAAATATAGTTCTCCAACTAACTCTATTCTCCATATTCAAATCTAGGTGAGTTTTAACCACTCTAGTAGGTTTAGGTTGCAGATAAATTAGGTAGAAATTAAATAACTCTATCTATAGTCTGAGTCTTAATTCTTGTATAATTAATAATTGTAATTTGAGAAACCCATGAGGAATCTTACACATTTTATTAATAAAGATAAAGGCAAAACCTCACCTTAAAAAAAAAAAAAAAAATCGATCACATTTTTTTAAGAAATAAAAAAAATCATAGTGTAGAAGAATATAACAAACAAACTCATATACTATTATTTATTTATTAAAAAAAACACTAAAGCAAAGCATAGCTACAAAATTGTATTATAGTAAACTTAAAAACTTTACATACAAGACAAATATCTAATTTGCTAATCAACACTATCTACTAATTTAGCAATTAATAGTAACTATCTATACTATATTGACAATAACAACAACTCTAACAAAATCATATCTAGAAAAAGCATTAATAATACTAAAAAAAACAAATAAACCTATATTATTAATCAAATAAAGATAATGACTCTAATAACTTCAATAATGGTGATAACTTTATCAAAAATTTGAATACTCCAACAAAAAAATATACTCAGAAAAGGAACAGTGACTCTAATCAAAAAAAATAAATATAATAATTCATATACTAACTCCAATAACAAAATCACACCTGGAAAAAGAAAATTATATCTGAAAAAAAATAGCAGTAAATACATGCTATAGTATTGGAAGAAAAAAGGTATTAGTAATATCAAAAAAAATTTAATGACTTGCTTATACCTGAGAAAAAAGAATAGTGAATTCAACTAACTCCAATAACAAAATTACATCTAGAAGAAAAACAGTAATTCAAGCATAAACTATATTAGTAATATTATATAAAAAACAATATAATAACTTTACACAAATCATACCTAAAAAAGAACATTATCTCCAACTGATTTTGATAACAAAATCACATCTAGAAGAAAACACAACAACTCCAACATGAACCACATTAGAAGAGATATTAGTAATATTAGTCAAATAACTTTTATAATATTTTGGATTAGTTTTTTTTTTTTTTTTTTTTTATGTTAAAGTTCCCACTCTGGGTAGATGTGTTTATTTAATCAAGCCTGTGGATCAAGAGCCCTCTTTGGGCACCCGATATTTGTTATATAGATAAGGATACAACTAGCCACATGTACAACTTTTGGTTGTCTAATTTAAGTAGTCCGCCTGAAGGTTCTATACTAGCTGCCATACCTGCAACCCAACTAGGGGATTGCCTATTTAAACCCTCTGGTCCAAGTTCCTCCTGCCAATCCAGCATGACCTGGTATCGACAAATTTGGGTTTACTAGCAGAATTCCAGGAATTCTAGGAATTGGGGGAATTCGAGAAATATCAGTGATATCATGAATACGTGAGATATCAGCTATACGGGCACTTCGAGGAATATCTATACTTGCAGAGATATCAGTAATTCCAGCATGTAAAAATAGAATTTAAATCTTTATAAATAAAGGCCATTTGGCCCTTTGGGAATAGCATTCAATTCCCACCTTTGCTTCAATAAATCAAACATATTATAAATATTCCTTTATTGTCTTTATTGAGTAATACAAGTATACCTGATACATAATAAATTCAATATTCGCTAATTTGTTACAAACACTATTGTTTCTATAAACTATTCCCAACTCTGCCTAACTACTTAGCCAAATCTAATACACCTCTTTCGACCCAAATTAACCTATTGATGGTTGTACAAACCCGATCTCATGATTCATCAATGGACCCGCTGATTTTCCAACTCCTCATTTTGGTGGTGACTGTGAGATTCAAAAAGAAATTAATTAAAGAAGAAGGTACTAACGGAACAGTACCATAGACGAGAAAAAGTGATACCTGCCTGGACCAACGTATTAAGTTCAAAGTATCCAATGATTGAAGTCAACATACCGGCTGGAAGCTTTTTTTAGTTGCAAAGGCCGACGAACCGTGCCCCAACTAATTAGCTGTTGAAAGAAAAAGAAAGAGGAAAAATAGTCATATGCCCTCCCTCAAGATATTATAACAAATAAATAAATGAAAAAAAATACTTATCCTAAAGAAGTCACCAAGCTGTTCTGTGTCCCAAGAAGTCATCGAGAAAGTAAAGGGTTCCAAAGAGACATAAGGAAGAAGCTATTGAATTCAGAAAGTAGAAAAAGAAATAGTATTGTTAGTAAGGACGCAAATATCAAAAAACTAAAGAAAGAATGCGCAATGTCATTTGCAACACTCACCTGGGTACAAGCTATCGAGGTCCAAGAAATCATTGACAAGGCCTTTGGAAACTGTAACCTTGATGATGAACAAATTCCCCAGGCCTTGGAATTTGTGTTAAAAGTCATAGAAGAAGTAGTCATGTTTGATGGAAATGATACCGAAAACATAATATACTTGCCTCCTTACCTAGATGGGTCTGATAATTGTCATCCTATTCAGAGCCAAAAACATTCTATAAAGATCAGTATGGAAGAAGTAGTATACCTGGGTGCTGACTTACCAGGTATTAAAGCCTCCATTGTCCTCCCTGAGGATAAACGCCCAGCAGGTACTTCTAAAAATCACTTAGAAAAGTTCCGCAAAAAAAGAGTGTCAATAACCAAAGTCCTTGAATCGTACTATGACCCAGGAGTACCAAGTGAAGATGGTGGAGAAAGATCAACCCTAGTAAAGGAAGATCAGAAACAAGAGAAAGAAATTGAGATCGACCCTGAAATAACTCTAGAAGATTTAGTTGATAGTTACCTCAGGGTATTGGAAACTTGGATATCCAAATTTGGAATACCTGAAGAGCCCAAGCCTGAATATGCGGTTGATAACCTTCCAAAAATAGGTGAAAAGGAAGAATGCAAGGCATTCGAACGTTATAAAAAATCAGCTGATATGAAAGGAAAAGTACGTCCTGCAAAAGAAATGAATATTGTCAATAAAATTAAAGCTAAATAGAATCAAGGTAAAGAACTCAAAGTTGAAAAGGTCAAATATCATGGGAGTATAATGGAAAAGAATAGTAGATATAAGGCCAGCCTTGAAAACTCTAGCAACTTCAAATACGGCAATGGAAAAGAAAAGGATGCTGAAAATGATGGTAGTACTACAGAGAACTTAGAAAGAAAAACTGGAGTTGAAAAGAATGAAACATATAACCTAAATTCAAATAGTGCTGAGGAAATGGTGTATAATGAAATCAGAGATGATGAGACGTTGGTTGGCAAAGATAATGAAAGCGATAAAAGATTAAACTGCGACCTACCCAGAAGATCTTTGAAAAAAGAAGCCCTATATCGTGAGTGTAAAAAATAGATAAGAAAAGTCGACGAATTTCGAAAGATTACCTGGAAAATTAAAGAATCTGCCAAAGTTGAAGAACTATTGAGTATTAGTGATAGTTATCAAAACGGAGTAGGAGCTGAAAAGACAAAAATAAGGCATTCACTTATCATCAAAATACTGCTGATATGAAGCTCAATGAAGAAACAATCAGTTTTGATTGCCGCTATGAAAATAGAACCGGTAATAAAAATGAAGAAACCTTGGATCCCGTCCTTACAGTCAGATTGGAATTGGGTTGAAGAAAGATGAATCCGATACTAGTAAATGTCACCAAGCCCATGAGATGAATCATGTCAAAGAAATTCAGGTCGAAAAAGACGAACATGAAACGTTCAAAGATTATAGAAAACCGACTGAACCAAACCACGATAACAAAGCAGAAACTCGACTTGAATCTGAAACAGACAAATATAAGGCATCCATCCACTATCAAGAATCTGTAGATATGGACGATGATGATGGAATAAACCTTAAACAGTGCGACAAAAAGAGATCTGAAATTTGTGATAAAAACGATAAATACAAAAAAGCCACCCTAGAAGGTCTTAGAAAAGTCTGTGAATGGTGGAGCGAAAAAGCAATTGAATACAAGAGAATTATCTGCAAGAAAATAGAAACCCTCTGATACTTACCAATACGATGGTCATGCACTCGAACCTTCGATCCTGGAGGAAAGCCTTTGCCAGAAGAAGAGTTCGATATGATAATCAGATCATACTCCATCTTCTACTACTGTATTACAAGTGAAGGTCACAAAGGTGAACCAAAATGGAAGGACCCACCTGATCAGTTGCCTAATGAAGTCTGTGCAGTTGTAACTACACCGATCAATGTACGACTACTGTGAAACAAATATGAACTGGATCAGTAAAATATAGATCAACCCCAACTATGCAACGAAGCTCCGCCTCTGATCCCATACGCTATCGAATTTTTATACCTGAGAGGTATAAAATAAGCTGAGGAGGAATGTGAGACTGGATACGTGACCTGGTCGCAAGCACGTGCCCATATGACCCGGTATCGACGAATTTGGGTTTACTAGCAGAATTTCAAGAATTCTAGGAATTGGGGAATTTGAGAAATATCAGTGATATCATGAATACATGAGTTATCAGCTATCCCTTAGATTGTAGTAGAACACAGGCAAATTTGCCTGCGTTTTTGCACTTTTTTAGCTCTGATTTACTTTTTTAAAATACTAAAATAATTAAATAAAACTTTGTACAATTATATTTGAAAATAAGGATTACTTTTTTGCAAAATTAGTTTTTATATTATAAGAAAATAAATTATAGTACATATAAGCTGAAAATAGATAATTTTAAGAAAAAATTTTTTTAAAAAATTTTATTACAATTTTTCTGCGATCTTATTTAGTTTTAGTTTTAGAATTATAGTTCTTAAGACAATATTGTAGTTTATATAAAGGATGACAACTTTCATTATTGCAACTTTAATGATTTACTTGTAAAAATTAAGACTTGTATTAGAAGTAAAGATTTTTTTTATAGACGGGAACATATAAAATTTGAAAAAATCTAAAGAAAAATTTTAATAGTAAAAATGCCAATACAAGAACTTTAAACATTTATTATATTAAAGTTTTCTAATGATTTTAAAAAAATTTTATAACAAAGTTACTAAAACAAAACTTAAAGAATATTTTTTACTTAGAAAAGATATGGCTAAAATCAATATTTAAAATTTTATTAAAAATTTTAAAATACGCAGGCAAATTTGCCTGTGTTACAATCTAAGGGATATGGGCACTTCGAGGAATATCTGTACTTGCAGAAATATCAGTAATTCTAGCATGTAAAAATAGAATTTGAATCTTTATAAATAAAGACCGTTTGGCCCTTTCGAAATGACATTCAATTCCCACCTTTGCTTCAATAAATCAAACATATTATAAATGTTCCTTTATTGTCTTTATTGAGTAATACAAGTATACCCAATATATAATAAATTCAATATTCACTAATTTGTTACAAACACTATTGTTTTCTATAAACTATTCCGCAACTCTGCCTAACCACTCAGCCAAATCTAACACACTCTTTTGACCCAAATCGACCCATTGACAGTTGTACAAACCCAATCTCGTGATTCATTGATGGACCTGCCAATTTCCCAATTCCTCACTGGTACAGTCCCGATATATTAGTCAGTCAGGGCCAGTCCCAGATGCCAACAAACATCCCTTTAGGACTAATTTATCCTTGCGGTAAACTTGGTAGAGCAGTCCCTGTCCCACACAGGTATTACCTACACTTTGGTAACTTGCATTACCTACTTCTGCCCTTGTAAGGTTCGCTTCAACCCCGGTACCCACCATTATCTTTCTACCAGTTCTTCCCCGATATCCCAAACTTCCAATCCAGTTAGCCCGGAAGGGTTGGTTTACCTGGCTTTAGGTGTTATAGTTTTCCTTCACCTGGTACCTACTTAAGTATAGGTCCTTTTTCTCTAGTGCGACTCTGGCGGACAGGTTGGTGGACCTCCTTCTCTGAAGGTCTTTTGTCGTTCAGTTCTCCAGCTCCGGTTTCCGGTATTCTAGTTCTGGTGGCACCATCAAAGATCTTTGCTTCTTCCTTACTTAGGACTTGCCAAATAGGTTTCTGTTTCTCCGGTTCCTTGGATTTGTCTGTGTAATGATATACAACTTCACCTAAAAGCTCCCATTCAAGATGGTAACCAAGGACTACAGGTAATGTACCCAACCGATCGATGAGAAGCAGTTACCGGAACACAGGTCTATTTTTTCAAAATGTCACCAGTAGGATTTGAACTCTAGACCTGCCACTTGGGGGT
Organism: Gigaspora rosea; assembly: GCA_003550325.1. Classification (NCBI taxonomy): domain Eukaryota; kingdom Fungi; phylum Glomeromycota; class Glomeromycetes; order Diversisporales; family Gigasporaceae; genus Gigaspora; species Gigaspora rosea. The sequence goes on from QKWP01001497.1 coordinate 55,869, forward strand.
GACAACTTACCAACTTCTCTAAGTCACCACACCCTTTTTTGGATTAGTTTTGTTATATATAAATTTATAAAAAAATATATAAAATTATTATGACTTTGAATCTTTGATATTTTTTCTCCTATATATTAACTTATAATTAAAATTTTAGAAAATATAGAACAAGGAAAGAAGAAAAAATTGAGCTTAAAAATCAAATTAAAATTTTATTAATTTTGTACAAAATGAAAATGTAACATCATTAACAATAAATATTATAAGATGATAAATATATGTAAAATCATGTTCTAAACAACTTAATTTAGATAACGGAAGCAGGTTACGTTTTAAGAAAAATGAATTATCTATATACTAAATTAAAATTTTTGGGGTTTCAATATAAAACACTTTTTGATTAGGTAACCTACTTTAGCATGTGATTCTGCTTAGAATAAGATTGTGAAGCATTTTTCAAACTTTTTACCATAGAACACTGTATAAAGTACTTTTTTGAAAATAATACTCTACCATATAAAGTACACCTTTTTTACCAATAAAATCACTGGATTCGTAAATAGTACTTGGTCATATGTGCAGATTTTTACAATTTGGTGATATTTTCGAATGAGATCTTCAAAATTTGTACTAAAAAGATTAGTAAAAATTGTGATTATTTTAGATTTGTCTTATTTGATTAGTCGATTTATTTAGTAATAATAGTGCTGTAGTTGTTACTTTTACGAAGCTATTGCTTTTTTTTCAGTAATATTGTAGTTTAAAATTTTGTATTTACACTCAACGAGACTTTAGATTCAAAGATCCCACAACAGTTTTTGAATATCCCCAAATACGCAAAACTTTTACTAATAACAACAGTTTTTTAGTATAATAGTTAAAGAGCTGTTTACTTTTACAAAGTTACTACTTTTTTCATTAATATTATAGTCTGAAAATTCGTATTTATGCTCAACAAAATCTTAGATTCAAAGATCCAAAAGAGTTTTTTAATATACCAAAATGGTCAGAACTTTTACTAGTAATAATGCAAGAGGTTTGCTTATTAGTATTTTTATGAAGTTTTTGTCTTTTTTTTTGTATTTTGGTTTGAAAATTTGTACTTATGCACAGCAAGATCTTAATTTTCAAACCCCAAAAATAGGTTTAAGATTTAATAATCAAAACTTTTACTAGTATAATATTAAAAGTCATTAGAATTGTAGAATGTTGCAATATATGGCTGGAACGTATTACTTAGTGCTCCTACGGACCGGACTCGAACCAGACTTTAGTCAAGTCTGAGTCTGGTCTAATTTTCAGACCGGACTCAGACTTTTATATTCAGACTTTATAGTCAAGACTGAGTCTGGTCTGGGTCTGGTCCGAAGTTTGCAGACTGGTCTAAAACCGAATATATTTATATGTATTTTTTAGTGCTGAATAAGTTTACTTAGTGCATTTTGTTAGAATAAATTAGTAAAATTTTATGAATTATAAGATTTTATTGAAGCAAAAATACCGTTCCTGATGGATCGTCGGTACCTTTCCTAATGGGATAAAAAAATCACCGATTTACATACTGTTCCTGATGTCATATGATAGATACGTTTTAAATTTTTGACAAAGCTTTGATCAAAGATATCTCGGCAACCACTTAATCAAATTCGATGAAAATTTTTTTATTTGAATTATATGAATCCATATAATTTAAATAAAAAAATTTTCAT
>QKWP01001497.1:60115-109014 GCA_003550325.1 Gigaspora rosea
TTGTTTTTATTTTACTTGAAATTTGGAGAAAAGATGCATAATTTTGGATTTTTGATCAAAAAAGTCAAAATTATGCATCTTTTCTCCAAATTTCAAGTAAAATAAAACCAACTCTCAGATTTAATGTATTTTTAGGTGCTGAACAAGTTTACTTAATGTGTTTTGTTAGAATTAACTAATAAAAATTTGTGAATTTTAAGAATTTGTAGAATTTTACTAATAAAATTCTATAAAATTTTATGATTCACAAAATTTTACTAAGTATTTCTAACTTAATGCACTATATAAACCTGTACAGCACCAAAAAATACATTAAATTGGCAGAGTTGTTTTTATTTTACTTGAAATTTGGAGTTAAGATACTAAAATTTGACTTTTTTGATCAAAAATCCAAAATTGTGCATCAAATCTCTAAATTTCAAGTAAAATAAAAACAAATAGACTGTTTTGATACATTTTTAGGTGCTGAACAAGTTTATTTAGTGCATTTTGTTAGAATTAATTAATAAAAATTTGCGAATTATAAGATTTTTTAGAATTTTATTAATAAAATTCAATAAAATCTTATAATTCATAAAATTTTACTAATTTACTCTAACAAAATGCACTAAGTAAACTTGTTCAGCACCAAAAAATACATATAAATATATTCAGACTCAGACCAGTCTGCAGACTTCGGACCAGATCCGGACCGGACTTATAGTTGAGTCTGAGTCTGGTCTGAAGTCTGAAATTAGTAAAATTTAGAGTCTGAGTCTGGTCTGATCCCGGATCGGCTCGGACCAGATCTAGGAGCACTAGTATTACTGTATTAAAATAGTTTAAAATAGCTAAGATTGTACTATATAGAATTATTAGATAGATAAATATATAATATGTTTGGATTGAATAATAAATAAATATGAACGAAGTTGTTCAATTTATAATTTGTATAAGTCAAAGTATATAGTATGTACAGGACCCCGAACAATACATATAGAGGTTATATTAGCTTTAATATAAACTTTTTAAAATTTTTATCCACTTTTTATCAGAGCTAATTAACCATATTTTACATATAAGCTTAAATATTTAATAAATTTAACCAATTATCAAATATAATAACACTTTTTTTAAAAAATTTTCTCAAAAAAATTTTTTTCAAAAAAAAAATTTTTTTCAAAAAAAAATTTTTCTTAAAAAAAATTTTTCTCAAAAAAAAAATTTTTCTTAAAAAAAAATTTTTTTCAAAAAAAGATTTTTTAAAAAATTTTTTCTTTATCCAAATTTTAAATATAGCCTATTTAAAACTTAATAATTTTATTCACTTTTAATAATATAATATTAAAAGCTTTTATTCTTATCCACTTTTAAATATAACCTTTTGACCAATATCCACTTTTCAAATATAACATTTTTGTAAAAAAGTAACCTTTTTAGCCAAAATTTCAATATAACCTTTATATATATTGTTCAGGGTCCTGTACGTATAGTACGTAGTAATGTGTTGCTTGCAAAAGTTTGTTAATAATATTACTTATGTATTGATCTGCATTAATCTGGTTGGTCATGCAAATACTTGTGACTTTGATTTTATAATTTTATTGGTTAATCTATTTTTAGATATCATGAAAATCACATTCAAATTCAAGTGACATATTTGAATTGTAAAAATCTGCCCATATGTACTATTCAATTTTAAAAATGAGGTTTTTGAATAAGACCTTGGGTAATCTATGCAGTGCTCTATGACACTAAGTAAAAAATGTATTAAAGTTAAAAAAAAAATTTTTTTTAACTTAAACTCTATTTTTTACTTAGTAAAAGATTTAAGAAAGTATATCACAATCTAGGATCATATGCTGAACAACTTTGCTTAAGGGTCTGAAATAGGTTATCTAATCAAAAAAACTATTTTTAAAAACCCAAAAATTTTAAATTAGTACATAGATAACCTATTTTTTTTACAAGGTAACCTACTTCTGTCACCTAAATAAAGTTGTTTAAAGCATGATTTTATATACTTACTATTTTAAAATCAAAAAATATTTAATTTTGCAATGTCAGATTTTTGTTTTGTGCAAATTGGCAAAATTTTAATTTGATTTTTAAGCTCAATTTTTTCTTCTCCCCTTATTCTATTTCTTAATTTGTTATGCAGGCATATTTGCTTGCATAAATTTTAAAATTTTAAATTTTTTAAATTAAACTTAAATATTAATTTTAGAGTTAATAAATTTGTAACTGTGGTTACTGTAACCGCATCCAATTAACCAATCGAATTCTAAGATCAGGTGTAGTGTTACACATTTGGAAAGAGTCAAAACAAATGTTTGTTTTTGCCAAAAATTGCTTCTAACTTAAAATTTCATATAGGAAACTACCTTTCAGGTTGTAACAAAAAAAATCCTTGCTAAATTTTGAAATACTATAGCCTTCTCTATCTCCTAGCTTCACGCTAACTCTAACCTTAATTGCACAGGTTTATTCTTATAGAAAAGTTGTTTTGATAGTCATATTACACATGATCTTAGTTACGGGTTACAGTAACCTACAGTTACAAAATGATTAATCCTTAATTTTAGCTATATTCTTTCTAAGTAAAAAATATAATTTATTATAAATTTTTTTTTAAATTATTAAAAAACTTTGGTGTAATAAAAGTTTAAAGTTTTTGTTTTGAAACTTTTACTATAGAATTTTTTCTTTAGATTTTCTCAAATTTTATATGTTTCTGTCTATAAAGAAAATTTTTACTTCTAATGCAAGTCCTAATTTTTACAAGTAAATCATTTAAAATGCAATAATAAAAGTTGTCATTCTTTATATAAACTACAAAGTTGTATTAGAAACTATATTTTTAAAACCAATATTTAAAGAATTTACCAAGATATTGTAAAATATTTTTTTTGTTAAAAAAATTTCTTTAAAATTTAATATTTTTAGCTTATAAACAACATAAACTTTTTGTCTTATAAAATAAGTTTAAATAATTCAAAAAGGGAAAATAAATTTGTCGCACCTGCGACATGTCGCACCCTCCGATTCGGCCAATCAAATCGCACGATTTTATAGGCAAAAACATTTTTTTTTAAAAATTAAAAANAAAACCAATATTTAAAGAATTTACCAAGATATTGTAAAATATTTTTTTTGGTTAAAAAATTTCTTTAAAATTTAATATTTTTAGCTTATAAACAACATAAACTTTTTGTCTTATAAAATAAGTTTAAATAATTCAAAAAGGGAAAATAAATTTGTCGCACCTGCGACATGTCGCACCCTCCGATTCGGCCAATCAAATCGCACGATTTTATAGGCAAAAACATTTTTTTTTAAAAATTAAAAATTTTACATAATAAAGTGTAAAATTTATATAAAATAGCATACCATATCGTAAAATTTTATTCTGAACAACTTTTTCTAAGTTATAAAGATAGATTGTCTTAGTAAAAAAAATGTTTTATAAGAAAAATCAAAAATTTCCAAAGTTAGCACATATAAAACTATTTTTTTTACTAAAATAATCTACCTTTTTAACTTAGAAAAAGTTGTTTAGCATAAAATTTTATATATAATTCTTAAACATAAAGATAGATTTATATTAGTAAAAAAAAGTTTTATATGTGCTAATGTTCGAAATTTTTGATTTTTTTTATAAAATGGTTTTTTCTAAGATAATCTATCCTTATGACTTAGAAAAAGTTGTTCAGAATAAAATTTTACATTATATGCTTTGATATTGCTTATTTATTTTACATTTTACTAGTAAAATTTTGAATTTTTAAAAAATAAAATTTTTTACCTACATAATCGTGCGATTTGATTGGCCGAATCGGGAGTGTGACATGCCGCGGGTGCGACAAATTTCTATTCCCATTCAAAAAATAATTTTGTTCTTAAATATTATAATATCAGATTTTATTTAAATATTTTAAATGATTAAAAAAATAGATCAGAGATATATTTATAGTAATTATGCAGGCAAATTTGCCTGTGAACCTCTACAAAGTAAGGAATATTTCTAAAAAATTTAATTTGAAGTTAATATATAGAGAAAAAAATATTAAAAATTCAAAGTTTATAGTAATTATATTTGTTTTTTTATAATTTTATATATAAAAATATTTATATAAGGGATAGGACAGTGTTGGAAATCTTATGTTCTCATGTTCTTATGAGAACATCATTTTCAATCTGAGAACATTTACAAATTTAAGATGTTCTCTATTAAATTTTTTTTGAGAACATTAAGTTTGAAAAATATGTTCTCTATATAAATATATAAAATAATAAAAAATCATTTTAGCAGTATAAAATAATTAAGCTCATAAATATTTAATTGTTAGTTAGTTGAAATTGAGAACAATTTAGTTGTTTTTGAATCATAAAAAATTTTAGATAATAAAGTTTATTGTTTATCCATTTCTAGTTTGGTGCAATATAGCCCTTATTATGTATACATATAATATTATAAATTTTAAAAATATGTTCTCTATATAAATATATAAAATAATAAAAAATCATTTTAGCAGTATAAAATAATTAAGCTCATAAATATTTAATTGTTAGTTAGTTGAAATTGAGAACAATTTAGTTGTTTTTGAATCATAAAAAATTTTAGATAATAAAGTTTATTGTTTATCCATTTCTAGTTTGGTGCAATATAGCCCTTATTATGTATACATATAATATTATAAATTTTAGAGAGCTAAACTCACTATGATGATAATTTTTATAAGAAAATTACTTAACAAATCTTTAGCTATTATGATTTTAAACTTTAGTGTTATATCTTAAAATTTTATAGTAAGAAATTTTTTGAATCTATAAATTCACTATAGTAAAAAAGAATAGTATATTATATTATTTATTTATTTAAACATTTGAGAGATGTTAATAGCTGATTTAAAAACTTAATATATAAACTGAGTTAAGCCAATAACAATTCCAACAATATATAAAAAACCTCAAATATTAATTTTTTTAAAAATATACATATAAAGTTATAATAGTGTTATAATCTTATTATTATAAATAACTTAGCTTTGTTTATATAGTTTGTTAAATAAATTATATTTTTTATTAATTATTTTTAAATATATTAATTAAAAATAAAAAGTAAAAATAACTAATATAAATGTGAAAAATAGAATAAGAAAAAGAAAATAAGAGTAAAAAAGAGTAAGAAAGAGTGAAAAAAAGTGAGAGAGTAAGAAAAAAAGAGAGTAAGAAAGAGAAAGAGAGAAAAGAGAGAAAGAGAAAGAAAGAAAGAAAGAGAAAGAGAGAGTAAAAGAAAAAACTTTTTCTAATTGAGAATATAAAAAAATTTTTGAGAACATTAAATTCAATAAGCATGTTTTTATGAGAACATAAATTTCAAACCAGATTTTCAATACTGAATAGGACCAGTGTTGGAAATCATATGTTCACAATGTTCATAGTGAACATAAATTTTTTTAAAAAATCAATGTTTTATATTTTATGTTCACATAGTATGAACATAAAAAATCAAAAATTTTTCATATAGTATGAATATAAATTTTAATTTTTATAATTTCTTATTCATAATTTATCAATATAAAGATTATATTTACCATATATTTCAAAATAAACTACCTTTTTTGGATAATTTTGAACACAAAAAATCTGTAAGTAGCTTATTTTTAGATATAATCAACTTTTGGTCAATTGCAAATAGTTATTATATTATAAAGTCTAAATTCTACTATGTGAACATATTTATTTTTGATATAAACATTATAAAACAAAATTATGTTCACAAAAATCATAAAATTTTTTTGAATTTCCAATACTGGATAGGACTCTATAGTCTAGTAGTCTAGGAACTCATCTTAATACTAGAGATTACTGATTCAAATAGGATCCTGAAATATACATAGATAGATCAGATATTAGTTTGCTTATTTTTGATATTTTTTATACAGATCTTTTCTTTTTATAGTAATTTTTGCTTATTTTTGAGGTTTTTTTGCAGATTTTTCTATTTTTAGTAATTTTATAATTAATTTGACCTAATTATATATATTTTAGTGTCCTGTTCTAGTTCTAGTAAAGTAATATTTACAAATAATTGTTCTATACTTAGTAAAATCCATACGAATACTAGACTAGTAAAAGGTATTTGAAATAGCAGTCTTTGTAAAAAAGGTTGTTACTATATCAGTAAGAGAAGTGTTGAAACACAAGTAAGGAGCAAAAAAACTGGTTATTATTTAAAAACACCTCTGGCAAATACAGAAGAGCTAAAATAGGAAATAAATATACAGAGAAGAAGTAGAGTCATTATAATTGAAGATATATAGAGTGTTATGTATTAAAACAGCCCTTTTTTATATATATTTTATTTTGAGATAATTGAGTTTAATCATTTGGTTTGATTTTCAGACTGATTCAGAATTAATTAAATTTCACGATTTTGATTAGTTAAACAGGTGACTATCAGGTAATCTCATGATGTGTTGGTCTTACACAGCCTTGTGTAATTTTTCTTTTACAATTATCTTGATTTTTTATTATGCAATTTGACTTTTATTTATAGTTGAAAAATTTTGATCATGCCAAAATTTATATAAATCTATTGAAAATTCAATTTTCAAAAAATTGCAAAAAAAGCTGTTTTAATATATAACACTCTATATTAAAATGCAAAAGCAAAAAGTACTGGGCTAGTAGTAGTATTATAAACAAGGTATACTAGCATTGCAAGAGCATACCAATATTAAACACCAATTACTTCAGATGAAAACTGGAAGTAGTCTATAACTATAAATCTAGTTAAGAGTTACTATAGTTATGCAGTATAGCTTATATCTAACCAATACATGCTGAAGCTAAAAGAATGTAATAAGGAAGATAACCAAGATACCAGTAAAGTAATACTAGTGAGAAGATGGATTATACATTATATAGTAGTAGAAATGCGGTCCTTTATAGGAACTTGGCACCCTCTGATTACCAAACAAAAGTAAATTAAGCAATGAATTACAAATATAGCAGATGATCTCTGAATACTTGTCTGGAAGTTAATAGAACAAGCATGAGAAATGCAAAAAATGTTAATTTAGAAAATAGAGTAGCCTCTAAAGTATAAATTCTGATCTAATATGCACAGAGTATTTAAATTTGGGTAGAGTTTAATTTGAGAATAAATTAGTACTAAGTTCAAAATAGATATTTGAAATTGCATTGTAATTATATATAGCATCTATGTAATGATTAATATAAATGATAATAAAAATTGTGAATAAAGAGTTTACTTTTTAAAAAAAAATTTATATAACATATTGTGTGACTGATATTATATAAAAAACAATGTAATGACTCATACACAAAATATATTTAGAAAAAAGAACAGCAACTCCAACCAACTTTACTTCAATGACAATATCAAAAAAAACAACAATATAACAACTCATACACTGACTCTAATGATAAAATCTTACTTGAAAGAAAAATAGCAACTCCAAATAAAGAATTATATAGAAAAAAAGATGTTAGTACCATAAAAAAAAGCACTATATACTGACTCCATCTGAAGACTCTAACAATAAACTTATACTGGAAGAAAAAAGCCATTAGAATATCAAAAAAAAAAGAACTAAAAACAACATAATGTAAAGTGACTTATATGACTTCAATGATAATAGTAATTTCAATAGCAAGTCAATGATAAAATCATATCTGGAAAAGAAAAAAGTTAATGAATATGGAAAAAAAAGCAACATGAAGATTTAAATAAGCTTATACTGATTTTAACAATAATGTGACTCTATTTTAATAACAAAATTATATCTGTAAAAAAGAAGAGTTAGTGTATACAATATGAGAATTAAAAGGCATTAACACAGTCCAAAAAACAGCTTCCTTATCTGGTTAAAAAGAACCTACTATACAAAAAAAATCAATTTAGTAAAAAGCAAAGAAAGTAAAAAAAAAAAGCAGAAAAAAAAGCAAAGCAAAAAAAAAAATAATAAACTGAACTATATTTATCAATTCAGATTTGGTAATCTGGCATGCATTTGATTTTGTATCAGAATTGGTTTAATACATAAACTTTTAATCATGTAATTTATTTATTCTTTGATTGGCAAAAAGACCAAAAATATATAAGTTATATGGGGTGACATCAATAGAAAAGGGTCAAATTTTTCTAAGTAAAAGTTTTTTTAAGTTTAATTTAAAATAACTTAACAACTACTTAACCAAATCTAATAAAATTTTTTATTTTAATTTTTTATAGTTATAGAATTAAAACAAAAAAAATTTATTAAATTTGATTTGGTAGTGTTAAAATATTTTAATTTAAAATTTTAAAAAAAGTTACTAAAAATGATTTGACACTTTTTTATTGATATTTTCCTATATATCTCTGGTAGAATTTCCTATAAATTTTATATATAAAATTTTATAAAAATATATTAAATTTCAAAAAAATTTTAGATATAACAAAAAAAAGTTTCTAGGAATAGGTGCTATTACCTTATATATTCACTGTCTAGAAATATATAATCTAATATTGTACCTATAGGCCATAGTTTTGTATTGCTTACACATGTTATATCAGTAAAACCTTTTATAAGTTCTTTTAATTTACTTCTAGTCAGGTTATAATAACTATATAATTGATAATTCTGGTTGCTATTGGGTCTAAATTTGTGTTGAAGTCACTAGCTACAATATTGATTGCAATATTATTTATACTAGGTGCCCATACTTCAAAAAAATTATGCTATTAGAAATATTTGGAAGAGTATAGATATTTGTATCTTGAAATATTAAGTGTTTTAATTAAAAGTTGTTATTACTCTTTTATTGTGCAAAACCTGTTGATTACTAAAACTTATTCTTTTATTTCCTTCTAATATGACTATCTTTAATAATTATATCAAGTTTAGATACTATTGACTCTTAAAAAAGCTTTGCATAAATATACTATTCAAGATAGTTTTTGAATTAGTATGATATCTATTTTGTATAATTTAAGAAGAGTAAAAGTTTTTTGTATTTAATTCTATTATTAGCAATTATAATAATATGTTCTTCTTTTATTGATATAATATTTTAGATTTTTTGTTCAAGTCTAAATTTTCTTTTTTTTTATTTTTTTTTTTGCTATACCTAACCTTAGTGAATCTGCCATTTATATCTAGTTGAATTATTTTTTTAGATAAGCCACTTATTGGCATTGCTAAGCATATATATGCTGCTATTTTTTTGATTATCTTTTTCTTTATTTGTTACTAGACTTTTTAGCATATTATTACCTTTATTCAGTGCAATTGGTGATGCTATAGAGAGTTTTGACTGATCAATATTTCTGTACTTTTGGAAGATAATGTTTTTCCTCTTAAGTAGAGAGATCAAAAAAATATAACACAATTTTTAGAAAAAATTGTCTAAAAACTTATTTAGCGATCCAAATTTAATGATTTTGGTACCATTCGAATCATCTCAGTAAGAGGAGTCGAATGATACCAATTTTATTTTATTAGGATTACTGGATCAAATGTTATTGGCCAAATACTATTGGTCATATCTTTTTTTATAAAATTACTATATAACTAATGGTTTTTGGTGAATATCTTTCGATTCAGTAATCCAATAACATGATTTTGGTATCATTGGATTCATCTCACTGAGATTAATCGAATGGTACCTAATTCATCCAAATTGGATTACTGTGTCACATGATATTTAAGTTTTTGTAAAATTTTATATATAAATATATAGATTTTGAAAATTTTTTTTATATAGTCGAGGGGGTCAAGCACTACTATGTGGGAAGTACATAACGTTATTTATGGATGCCCCTTTATTATATGAACTTGATTGTATCTATTCTAGTTATAGTAGATGATTTGCCCCTTCTATATATATATCTTGCCAAGTTTTTGAGTTTTATTACTATAAGTATTTTTTATTTTCTCTTTTTCTGTTTCTTGCTTAGATTCTAAGGTTTTATTTCTTAAATTTTGTCTATTTTTAAGCTCTTTATATTTCTTGTAGTATTAGTTTAATTTGTTAGCTTCTTTTAATTAATCAAAGTTTTTTTTTTAAGTGGCCCTTTCTATTGCAAAAATAGCAGAGTTTTGGAGCCTTTTTCTATTCTGCTACTACTTTTTGTCCATTATATTAATGTATTTTGGGATTCTTTGTATCAAGCTGCTATAGGACCCCAAATAATACTAATAGAGATTATATTGGCTTTAATATAAAATTTTTACAAATTTTATCCAAAATTTGCAACTCTAATTTGTTGAACCTTATTTTGACCAATCAGGGTTGCAGAAAAGTAAATAATGCAGCAATATAACATTTACTTGCATTGTTCAAAATCCTGCTACTATCATCTATTACATAAAAAATTATGACCCATTGATTTGATTGTATTGGGGTTTCTTTATATAAAAGGAGTTTAATTGCCAATCCAGATAAAATCGGCAATATTTCTATATTTAGAATTGGGAAAAACAAATATATAAACAAGGTAGTACAAAATTTGGATCAGGCCTGTATATATAAAATTTTTATATGATTTAAAGAATTTTAAAGACGTTTTTACTCATATCTTCTTATTTACTGGTCTGATTTTAATGAAATTTTACTAGTAGATGTACAAGAACCTGCTCTACAACTTTACTTATATCAAAAAATAATATTTACTTAGTACAAAAAACTTTTTATTAGGCCTAAAACAAATTTACTAATATATTGTTTATATATTTGTTTATTTTCAATTCCAAATATGGTAATAATATAACTATAGTGCCGATCTTATCCGAATTGGTAATTAATTGCCATAATAGTACCTATATTGTCAAAAACACCTTTGATTTTCTTTATGATTTGTTTTTTTTATTTGTAATTAGTATTCTTCTTAATTTTACAGATAATAACTCTTGATTAGCCCTAGATAAGATAAAACTATAAAAGGTTTGTTGAATGTTGAAACATATATATACCATTTTTTGTATATTTTTTTATTTGTTGTTTATTTGCAAAAATTATTTTCAGATATGTGTAAATTTCTTTAATAAAATGTGGTTTAGTACTGATAAATTCTGCTTCAATTTTGCCATATAGTATAGCCACTATCTCATTAATAGAGATCTTGTTAAGTTTTTGTATATCAAAATCAATTCATTGTTGTATTTTGTGCTTAGTTGATTTTAGAGAAAAAAGTAGAGTAAGTGATCCTTTTTTTTGTTAGATTAGTGAAGAAACTTGACTATAATTTTGTTTTCTAAAAAGGTATATTGTTTCTATTCTCAAAAGTGTTTGACTTTGCATTAATATTACTTATGCCTACTTGCAGATTAGGTAAATTTTTCTTATCTAATCTTCTGTTATACAAATTTCTAGAACTTTCTTCTTTGGAAGCTGTAGAATTATTCAAATGGACATCATTAACCTTATGCATTTCCTGTTGGTTTTCTACTACCACTTCACATTTCATTATCTCTAACCAATCTAATAATGTTGAACTTGTGCTTGAGTAGAATTGACATTCTTTTAGGTCTATAAATGTAGATGTTGCCATATGTTGACTATTTGCAGTTTTGCTGCTTTTAAGCCTTTTGTTATGAACCTTCTTCATTTTCTTTGCTTTGTCCTCTCTTACTATATCTATTGCTTTTCTTTTCTTGGAACAAGGACTGATATCCTTGTTTCTGTATTGGTATCTTTTTATGTCCTTTGAGTATTAAAATTTTTTGTTTTCTGGGCTACCCAGCAAGTGTCTTCTGCAGAGTAACTGTTGATCCTTGAATATAATTCTTATTTTTAAAAACTAAATATATTAAAGCAGATTATAAACATATTTATAGTAATTTTTTTTAGGCAAATTTGTCTGGATTTGCTTATATTTAAGGAATATTTTTTGTTAATAATTAGTAAACAGAAGAAGCACAAAGTATATGAAGCATGTTTTGTTTTGTTTCTTTAATCTCTTTCAAATTTTGTAGAATACAGTATGGGAACCCTTAAATCAACTAGTCCTATATAGGTGGCCAAATTTTGGGTTGGTCGGAAGTTGGGTTGGAGCCAATAGAATTGCAGAAAATTTTGCAAATAAAAAAAAAATAAAAAAATAAAAAAAAGCAAAAAAAACAAAAAAAAAAATAAAAAAAAACTAAAATATTATCTAGCAAGACAAAAAAAAATTTTGATCCTTTAACTTTGGGTCAGAATTGGGTTGGAGCCAATCAAATTGCAAAAAAATTTATGCTGGCCAAAATTAAAGTGGCCAAATTTTACGATTATTAATAAAATTAGATACCTTTAAACCTTTATAACTATAGTTAAACTTAATAAATTAAAAAACAAACTATAGCTTTATTCTTAAAGTCTTTCTCTACATTTTTATATAAAAAAATTGTTCTAGCTATACTGGTTATTTTTTTATAACGTTTTAAAAATTATCAATTTCACTTGTTGATTTAAGGGTTCCTGTACTGTAGTACAGCTGTTATTTGATATACAATAGATTAATAAATAGCTTATTAGAGAATTTAATTATATTATTTTAAGACAAGAAAGTTTGTTTAAATTAATATATCTCAACAAATTAAAATAAAAAAATTTATTAAATTTGGTTTAATAGTTACTGAGATATTTTAAAAAATTTGCTTATTTTTTATTGACCTACTTATTTACTTGAAAATCAGCAATTTAAATAGCATTCACAATAAGTTCAGACTAATTGGTTAGACGATAATCATATGGGATTGTGAAAATCAATAGATTGGATAATTTTTATTAAATCTTACTGGCCCATTAAATCAACCAATCATAATTATAATACCCCAATAATTCGTCAAACTAAGAAAGGAGTACACAGATTAGACAGTCGAAAACCAGTATAATATGTTAGTAGTCCAATTTTCATATATACAAGTACGTAGTAAAGTTATTTTAGAATTTTCTAAGATATTATAAGAGGTTCGATTGGAGCTTAATTGATTAGAAATAGTACTTTGGTTTCACACTTTTCAAAATAGTTAGATATTTGAATTTGCAGCCTTTTCACTAAATTACACTTATTTGTAGTTAAAATTTATTAAGTAAATATAAATTTTTATATCAAATTTAGCTCAAATTTTGCACCGGAAATAAATTATAAATTTAAAAGTCAAAATTTCGAACATAAGTGTTCATCTCCCATAGTAAGTTTGTGCCCATAGTTATAGTAAAAATTTGAACAAATTTGATCAGTTACAATATAACAAAATCATTTTCGGTCTTGTTAGAATTAGAGGACCCAATTTTATCAGTTTGATCAGTTTTTAACAAATCATCAGCTCTGGAAGCAGTTTCAGCAGCCTTGCTATTTAAGGAGGAATCATCAGCCTTTGAAGAATCTCCAATTTTACTTGGTTTAGAGGAATTGTCAGCTTTGGAGAAATCAGCCGTATTGCTCGCTTTAGAAGAATCTACTGCATTAGAAGAATAATCTGTCACTTGAGTTTTATTGAAAGAGTCGTCAGTTTTATTGGCATCAGAAAAACCATCGGTATTGCCAGTTTTTGAAGAATCATCAATCTTGTTAGTTTCGGATAAATCGACAATATTGTTAGCTTTAGGATAATCTTCAATCTTGGAAGAATCATCTGTACCATGAGTTTTATTGGAAGAATTTTCAGTCTTGGAGGAATCATCTGTCCCTTGAGTTTTATTGGAAGGATCATCAGTTTTATTGGTATCTGAAAAACCATCAGTATTGCCAGTTTTTGAGGAAGTATCAGTTTTGAAAGAATCATTTTCAGTTTTGACAGTTTTGGAACCATTAACATCATCGGTTTTGGAAGAATGATTAGTATTATCAGTTTCGGAAGAATTATTGATCATGTCAACTTCGGAAGAATTATTAATTTTAGAAGAATTATTAGCCTCGTGAGTTTTAAAGGAAGAGTTATCTGTTTCATTAATTTTAAAAAAATTATTGGTTTTGTCAATTTTGGAAGAACCATCAGCCTTGTCAGTTTTATGAGGACCATTAATCGTGTTGGTTTGATCAATCTTGGAAGAATTATCAGTTATAAAGGAAGAATTGTTAAGTTTTTTAGTTTTAGAAGGATCATCAGCCTCGACAACTTTAAAAGAGTTATCAGTCTTGTCTGTTTTGGATAAAGAATTATCAGTGATGTCTATATTGGAAAAATCATCAGTTTTGGAAAAGTCATCAGTCTTAGTTTTGGAAGAATGATTAGTCTTGTCAGTTTCAGAAAATTCATCAGTTTTATAAAGATCATTTTTGGATGAATCTGGTTTAGGAGTGGAAGCTTCGACTTTAGAAGATTCAGTATTTGTACCTTCGGATTTGGAAGAATCTTCATTAATTTCAGTATTAGAAAGAACAATATTCATCTTTGGATTCGTAGCATTATTAGCCTCTGCATAATATTCATTGTGATAAGATATTTGCATAGGGGTAGACTGAAATTGCGGGTTTCCTTGCTGTTCGTAAATTTGTTCTTCATTCTTTGTTTTCTGTTCCCCTCTGGTCATTACGTTATTAATGCCTTTAGTGACTGTAGTAGTAACTTTAGTAGTGACTGTAGTAGCAAAACTTTTTATAAAACTTTTTTGCTTGGGTTCGATTCGTGTAAAGACTTTAGCATGAGTGAATATTTTGCGTTTTGAATCATCATTGAAATCTCTTCCAATTAATGGGAAAGAACAAATGTCGACAATCGCTTCTTCTATATCATCATCGTCACACAGTACTTTCATATATTTCTTGTTTATTTTATCGCCAAATGAATACCAACGATAACTGACAATTGGTTCCTGAACATTGAAGCGGAAAAAGAGTATCCTAATAACTTCACTAATTAATCCGATTGCTTTCTCATCAATTGAAGCCCTTTTTTTAGGATCTTTGAATGAACGATATCGATTTATAGAACTATTAAGATCTTCTTGACATTTTACAATAAAAGGATGTAAACCATTTTCAAATGTATCAGCTAATCCGCGATAGCCAAGTACGGCAAAAATTTGTTGCCGTAATTTTATAGGCGCTGCTTGAGTTACATGATCAGATCCGACACGTTCATGTGATAACCTTTCTATGGAATTGATCAAATCATTTGTTTTATAGACAATGTTCGACTCAAGCTTATATGATGAATTGTCATCAACGGTCTTAAAATAATTATCAGCAAAATATATAATTTTCATTAAAACATGCCGTTGCAGTACTGCTTTAATTAAAGGTTTGTTCGGTGTCTGTGAATCAATTTGTGTTTGGGAGCCATAAAGTTCTAAAAGTTTGTTTACTCTATTAAAATCAATAATAATACCTCCTTTTAAACTGGTGACGTATTCCTCGACCAAATCTTGTAAGTTTTCAATATCGGTATTAAATTGCGTGGTACTATTTTTATCATCGTCGTTCAAACGAAAAGTAGTTGCGTTACCAAGTGCGGCTTGTAATTTAGATGCCTCATCCCTTAATTCTTTAATTTTCCGATCTTTTTGTTCATTCAAATTATTTGCATTAACGAAATTAATATAATTATTATCTCTTTCTTTTTGGAGTTGTAACACCGATTGATCATACTTGCTAATCTCTTGCACTAGGGCAACTTTTTGTTCTATGTGTTCTCTGATTTGTTTTTCTAGAGCCTGTTTATTTGCTTGATACACTTGATCATTAGCTTTACTTTGTTCTAAAATGCTTGTTATGGTTTCATTACGATTAAATACTTCTTTTTCTAAAGCTTTTTTTTCATCTTCAAGGTCTTTATACACATTCACTAAATCAATGTACTTATTGTTTTTGTCCGATAATTCTTCGCCTAATTTATTATTGGCTTCTATAAATTTCCTAAGTCCCTCGTTATTTTGCTTTAATTCTTCCTTTAATGCACAGTTGGCTTCCTCGAGTTCTTGAAGTTTTTTATTTAAGTTATCTTTTTCTATTTTCAATGAATTATCAAGTTCTCTATTATTGGCTTTTAATTCAAGGACTTTGTCTAAAATATCTTTCAATAGAGTGCCTTTTTCCGGTAATTCTTCCTTTAATTTACTCAAGTAAAATTCTATTGACCCATTCTCGAACACTATTTCCTCCATGTCATCTCCACGATCAGTGTCAGTAGTAACCATCTTAGATAATAAGGAATAAGTATTTTCTTTAAAATGGTAAAGGCCTTTTTTTGATTTGAAATAGAGAGATAAAAAATCGGTTGTTCTGTCCTTTATGTTTTAAAAAGATCTTTTATTACTGTGATAACAAAGGTACAGTAATAATATTGTGAAACAAATCTAATATCAACGGACAATTTTCACCGTTTTGTCCGATTGCCTTTTAAAGCAATTATTACTCAGCCAAAATGCAGCCAGAATGCATTTTGTGATTATATTAAGAAACAAAAGCAATTACTGTACAAAAAAAGAAACAAAGACATTTGGGAATTCAAATGACTAGTGTGTTTTGACACTGTACTTATCTCGTTAAATGATTGTTTATTTAATGTGTTTATATAATACTGTAATAATTTTTTGATCATTTAATATTATTTTTCGACTTAGAAATACTTTTCTTAAAAAATGGCGGATTCTGATATTCGTGTAGTTTCGGCTATTGGCAAGTTGAAAAAAATAAAAATTAAAAGTCTGAAATTATGATAACTATTACTGTTATATTTTGATTAATGATATTACTTGTCTCATTTATCCTCCTGCAGACTTCGGTACAACCTATTCTGTGAGTACTTCATTGAATTAATTACATCTCGATTTGAAAAGATTTTGAAAGTTTTATTTAATAAATTTACATTATGTTTTGAAAATACAGGGCTATGCGTATGCGCATAAAGCGACCCCTAACGAAATCTTTGCTAACACTGACTGGCAAGAATATGAAGGACGATTCAAAACTCCAACAGTTTTAAAATACGATGACAATTTTAAGCTTGAAAATTGGGGCGCTCCAGCTCTAACAGAAAGACCCAAAAAAAAAGGAAAAAATACTAGTAAAAAACCTGTAGAATTATTTAAGCTTCATTTAGGATCGGCAGAAAAAAAACCTACACTTCCATCTGGCCTTGATTACAAAACAGCTATCACTGATTATTTACGTGAGTTGACAAAATCGCTTAAATCAACCTTGGAAAATCGTTGGCCAATGGTCGATTTTTATAGCCAAGTTTGCATCATTATTACGGTATGTGCATGCATTTATTGTTTTTTTTTCTTCGCACCCCTTGTCACATATTTTAATTTGAAATTTTTTATAATAATTTATTAGATTCCCGCCGAATTTGATGCTACCGCTATGGCTACAATGCGAACTTGTGCACAAAAGGTACATAACAGATGCCATACTGGTTATTTTCAATATATTGATAGCATTTAATTAAATTTAAAAATTTTTTTTTATTAACAATTTCAAGGCTGGCTTGATCCAACAAAAAGATAGCCCTAATTTATTGTTTACAACTGAACGTAAGTAAACCTACTTTTGACTTAATTTTTTAATATAATTCATTATGTATTTATATTGCATTTACACTTAAATGCTTTATTATCAGCTGAGGCAGCCGCTATACATTGTATGAAGGCTTTAAAAGAACATGACTTGGGTGTCGGAGGTTAGTATATTAATACTTTTAATACTTTGTATTTTGAGATTTTCATTATTAATAAATTAATGTATTTCATAATATACAAAATTTAGATACATTTATGGTGGTTGACTGTGGTGGAGGTACCGTTGATTTAACGACTCGAAAGCTTTTGACCGGTAAGAAATTAAGTGAAATCACCGAACGTGAAGGTGACTACTGCGGTGGAAGTTATGTAGATCAAGAATTTCTCAAATTTCTTGGTAGAAAAGTTGGTTCTTCAGCTATTGATTTAGTTAAACAAAATCATTATGGCCAACTTCAATATATGGTTCAAGAGTTTTGCAGAAAAATCAAAATTCCATTCACAGGGGACGAAGCCGAGTTCAAGCCTGTTGAACTTGATTTGGAGGTAATTTTAAACCATTTTTTTAAAAAAAATATACCTACAGTAACATTATGTTTGTTATAATATTTGATTTTTTTATTTATGTTAGGATGTTTGTCCAGTATTGCAACAATATGTAAGAGGTCAAGCTAAGGAAGAGATGGAAGATGCAGAATGGCTTGTGAATATTGAATTTGAAGATGTTAAATCGATGTTTGATCCTGTAGTTGGCAAAATAATCAGATTAATTCATAACCAACTAAATAAAAGCGAAGAAGATTGTTCTGTAATGTTCCTAGTTGGTGGATTCAGTGAATCTAAATATCTACAAACTCGCATTCGACAGGAATTTAATTCAATAGTTAGAAACATACCAGTTCCTCCCAATCCAATTGTTGCTATTGTTAAGGGTGCAGTTCAATTTGGTTTAACACAAGAAGTAATTGAAGATCGAGTTCTAAAATGGACCTATGGCATGTTATATTGCATTATCGAGTTATTCAAAGTGATAAAGTGTTGGCAGAAAATATTCGCGATAACGTGATTGCCAACTATTCCGGCATGATAAAACAAAATTACGCATTACGTTGAAACTTTTCAACATTGTATTATCAGGTCGGCGATCACGCCACCGCGAATTTTTTGTCACCTAGTTATTCATGTTATTCAAATTAACCTATTGTAATTGATATGTTTTAGGAACTCGGATTGCAAGAGATTGGACACCCGATGATCCACCAGAACGAAAGAGCGGCAAACACATTATTATTTTTGAACGATTAGGTAAAAAAGGTGAAAGAGTAGCTGTGGATCAAAAGGTTCTTCGTATTTTTGCACCTACTAGTATTATTCAAGAATATGCTAGTTTGGACCTTTATGTAACAACTAAAGATGACGCAAAGTTCTGTGATGAACCTGATGTTAACATGCTTGATACTTTTAATTTTCATATTCCAATAACTGGTGATGAAATGCGACCAATTTTATATGTTATGAAGTTTGGAATGGTTGAAATTCAGACCACTGCTGTAAACGTTGCTACTGGTGAAAAATATGAAAAAACATTTGAATTCGATATTTAAATATGTTTGTAAAATTAGATGTATAAGGCCATACAAATTTAATTTCTTGATTTTCATAACATAAACTGTTGACTAGATCCGTCCGGACGGTTTTTTTTTTTTAAAAAAAAAAAAATTTCTTAAGTTATTTAAAGTTTAAAGTTTTATAAAATTATAAAAATTTTTTTTTAAAATTCCACCCGGTTATTAAACATATAAAGTTTTTTTTTAAAAGTTTCCAAATTTTGATCCGGCCGGGTTATGAAAACCGATTAATTAACTTTGTATGGCCTAATTCAAATATAATATTGTTTATATCTTACTGGCTTATAAATATTTATAAATAAAATGGTGTCTTTTTCGCACTATTTTTTACCATTTCTAAAACTGCATTTTGTTCAAAAGTTGATCCTTTTATAGTTACCGATATATTTTTATTTTTTATTACTGCAATAAATTTTTAACTAACAATGTATATAGATTATCTCTTCAACCGTTTCTCCGTTGTCAAAATTATTAAATTATGATCGCTAGATCGAGAGATATTTGCAACGCAGTTCTACAAAAATCTAAATTTTTCTGCGATGCGGATAGTTATTTGCAAATATCTCATGACACAGTGATCCGTATTTAACCATTTTCGAACGTTGTAACGGAGTAAATTGGCTCGAAATAAAATTTTCTTTATATCATTGGTCGGATGTATATTTAGCTGCGGTGGTTCAGATTAGTGTTTCGGGCGAAATTATATATTTCGCCCAGGCGAAATTTTCGAAATAGAGCGAAATATGTTTCGCTCCAAAGACGTCAAATCCGATAATTCCAATCTGGCGAAACTGGCGAAAGGTCCTAAACCTGGCGAAATGTCCGAAAATTGGCGAAACCGAAACCTGGCGAAAGTTCCGAAATCTAATATTAGAAATTTTATTGGAAAAAATACCTAGAGCGTAGTGAAACGGAGTATGAGTTCAATTCGGGGGATGGTGTGAACAGATTCCACGAAATATTCATTTATCCGAAATATCATATATCAGTAACATGTGAATAGCGATAACGATAAATTATCATTTCCTTTATATCTAATATTTATTTAGTGATGGACAATTTGCGTTTTTCCAAAAATCCTGCGCGGGATGCGGGATCACGCGCGTGATCCGCGCGTGATTCGCGGGATTCTTTACCGGAAATCTGTAAATTTCGGCCGGAATTATGGTATTGGCCCGAATTATCCCACGCATCACGTGATGGATAAGGCTCGGGATGACAGTATTGTGTAGTTATCTAATCAGGAAAGATCCTACAATAAGTTTTCTACAGGTTAATTTTTTGTTTTGCATAACCTGGGGTTTCAAAATTCCAATTGGCGGTTAAGATTTTTTTTTTAAATAAATTAACTTTGCATGGTCTAAATTCATTCATGTTTACATCTAAGGTAATGCAAAATTAATTCTTCAGTTTGCATAACATGGAGTTAGAAATTTTGAATTTTTTTATTGGACCTATCAGGTAATTCCGGAAAAGTAAGGTCCAGTGTTTAAAATTCAGATCCAGAATTACTTGCACAAATGCAAGTAATACACAGGTTTTAGATGCACAAACAATTAATTAATTGCACATGTGTGCATATAAAAAAAATTTTTACTTGCATATATTTTATACATGTAAAAAAATTATTGAGGTAGGTAAATATAGTAAAATCTTTAATTTACAAATTATCATTATATTTATTGGTTATTGTTTAACTAAAAGAGACTATCTCATCAACTAAATTGGTGCAGAATAAAAGGTTAAACTATCAACTAAATTAATACAAATACAGCTAACCTCCATATAATTACCTTCTTTAGTCACAAACTCTATATAATTATGCCAAAATATGATACTATTTATTTGTATTAAAAATACTTCTATATAGTTACAATTATATTATAAACACTATTTTTTTTAGAATTTGTTGACTGATTTTAATCAGAAAAGTTAAAATTTTAATAATTAAATTAGCATTTATGCAACAAAAATAACTTCTTATTAGTATTGTTTTTTATTTACTTACTCTAAAATTTTATTAATCAATTGATATTTTATTAATATGGGTTTTTTACATTTCTATAAAAAAATTACAAATTTATTTAGCTATATTTATAGGTATATAAAATGAAAAACAGTACTAATAAAAAGTTTTCTGATTTGAATAAAAAAATAATAACTGATATTTTTTAAATTTTATTGATTATATTAAATCTTCTAAAAAATTCTTGATGCATATTATTTTTTGTGCATAAAAATTTTAATTCTTGTTGTACATTATTTTTTTGTGCAATCATTTAAATTAATTTTAAATGCACACATGTGCATTTACTTATCTAGGTTTTTATGCACAAATAAAAAGTAGTTGCACATGTGCATCTTGTGCAAGCCAATTTTAAACACTGGTAAGGTCATCATCAGGTGACACCAGAGAAAAAATTAAATGAATAATTGTCACAATAGGAATTTAAAAAAAAAAACAATTTTGGAAAAATTGAGTTGGCAGTTTATGCAAAATGAAAAATTAACTTTGCATGGCCTAAATTTTCTTATATAAAATTTTTTTAAAGACATATCTCACAATTTGGTTCTTTAATGTTGAAATAATTTGAGTTAAAGACTGTAAATTTTAAATAAATATTTTAAAGTATATAAATTGTTATTTTACCTAGTATTATTTCTTTGTACTTTATGTATATTTCATATATTACTATGTTTTTGCAAGAAATTTGCCTATGCACTGTATTAAGAGATAGAGAAAACCAAATATAGCAATTACAAAATTGAATTATGAATTTATAATTCTGCATACAGTCGGACCTCCATAAATGCAACTTCCATAAATGCAATACCTCCCTAAATGCACAATTTTTTCTTTTCCATAAGATGTTATTAGTGCTAAATGCACGTTCTATATTCTGTAAATGCATGTTCTCTTAATAGTTAAGTTTTTTTGTATTGGCATAACAGAAGAACTGCACATATCTAATCAAAATAGAAATAACTTGGGGATCCAAGTTTGTTATATCTAAAATTTTGCAAAATAATCTGTGCTATCTATTATGTTGGGTATGGTGGTTATAAAAAAACCTGGACAAAGGTAAATTTATGTTTTTTAAAAAAATATTGTAGTGATTATTTTCTTATTAGATTTGGGTTAGACAAAATGCCTGACCAGATTCCTGCCATTGCTAAAAACAAATACAGATGTTTTAACATGGTAATTGCAAAAAATTACTAAAATATACAGTCACACTCCCATATAATCACACTGTTAGAACTGATAAAAAGTGTTCTTATATAGAAATGTGCTTATGTAGAGAGTAATTTTTATATGTTTAATAGTAGTTGGTTTAAGAAATAAAGGTGCTTATAAAGAAATGTGCTTATATTGGAGGTGCTTATATGAGAGTGCAACTGTATATGAAATATTCAAATATATTCTGAAAATTTGGCTTAGACAAGTGTATATTACTTCATTTTTATTCACTTTTTATTTATTAATATATGGGCTTGGTGCTACAAAAAGGGTAAATCGACAAAACAAAAGATCTTTAGAAAATCAATTTTTATGTTTATATGGGCTAATTCAAAGAATTGCTGATATCTCTTGATCTACTGGTCCGTTTTGACTGATTTAGCTATCAAAATGTTCATCTTTATGAGACGAACATTTTGATAGCTAAATTATACAAAATGGGCAATTCTTTGGATTAGCCAATATGTCTAAATTATAAGAAAATACCAACTTTAAAGAGCTATACTACAAAATTTTATTAATATAACTGCTTTTGTATTTTAAGTAAAAAACTTATTTTAAATTAATTTGTATAAAGAAAATTATTTTTGAAAAATTGACAGTTTACCCCCTTTTTGTAGCACTAAGTCCATATTTTTTTAATTTTTTAATTAGAATGAAAGATCCAAAGTATTACAAGGCGATCATTTTTATATAATACAATTAAAAAATCATCTGTTTTTGAATTTAATGTATTAACCTGGACCATGAAGGGGCTCAGCATTAAATTCAAAACCAGATGTGCTGTTATTGGATGTGAAACATCCAGTAACATTTATTTTCACTTAGTATAATCAAGTCTATTTGGCATATAAATAGTACTTATATAATCTAAATTTATTATTAAAAAGAAAACAGTATAATGTAAATCATATATTCTATTTAAAAAACTTTTAATTTTAAGATGTACTTATACATATATAAAACATTCCTGGTTTTTATGCAGCTGCATTGTGCAGCTACCTAATTTTTTAAAATTATATCAGATTTGATTGGGTTTTATGGGCCAATGAACAGAAACCCAAACCCAACCTGATCTATAACGGGTCTATAATGTGAACCCGACCTGGGTCTGAACCTGCCTAACCTGTGAAATTACAGGTCAGCCCAACCTGTCCTGCACCCTACCACAAAAGTTTGTTAATTTGCATTGGAATTATTGTGATACTATTGTGATTCTATTATATTACTATAAAAAATCTGTTATAAAATTTATTATCTATTCAGTGCAATATGTGTTTTAAGTCAAATTTGGTTGCATTAGAATTATTGTAATTCCTATTATGAATTTACTGTAAAAATTATGATACATAACTTACTTGCTAACATGATACATAGTAATCAAGATTAGGCTCACTTGTATTGAAAATTAACATAATTCTATCATGTTACCATAAAAAATTTTAATCTGAACTTGCTTGTCATCCTATTGGCTTTAATATATGTAAGGTCAAGTTAGTTTGCCTTTGAATGATTGTAATTACTATAAAAAACTTTGTTACAAAACTTACTTGATTCGTAATATGTAACTAAAGTTGAGTTGGTTTGTATTAAAATTATCATGATTTCTATCATGAGCTATTGTATAAAATTCTGTTGTAGAAATTATTCGCTATTAAGTAACATTAATATGTAGTTATGAGTTAGTTGCATTAAAAATCATCATAACACTGTTACAAAATTTACTTGCTATTCTAGTGATATGCAATATGTAGTTAAGGTTGAGGCGGTTTGTATTGGATTAAAATGTTATGAGTTTTATTGTAAGCTATTGTAAAAATTCTGTTACATTACAAAGCTTGCGTGCCATTTCGATAACAATGAAAGGAGAGTTAGTTGTGTTGGAATTATCATGACTTTATCATGAGTTTCTATAAAAAAATTTTGTTACAAACCTTACTCGACACATAATACGTTTAAGGTTGAGTTTCATCGAAATTATTTTGATTTATATCATGAATTACAGTAAAAAATTCTCATATAAAACTTGCTCGTATTCTAATAATCACAATATGGTTAGGGTTGAGTTAGTTCGCGTTAGAATTATTATAGTTTCTATTATGAGTTACTGTTACAAACCTTAATATACTGACGATACACAGTGTGTGACTTACTAACGCGTGTTACCAACGTTATCCATATCTCAGTTAATCTAATATCAAAGATACAAAGTGTGCATAACGAACGAAAGTCGATTTGTTTTAAAAAAACACAAATAGGACAATTGAGGATGTGAATAAGAATAACTGCATCAATGGTCAAATTTTCACGCACTGCAGTGCACTGATTATTACGAATTTATGACGATCTGTTACGTCATCAATCATGCAATTGCATTACAACTAATCATCTTAGGTCAAAGTTTACCCATATTCAGATTAGTGCTCATTATAACGATAAGACGTTACTACTTAATTAGCATCATCGTTATATAGTCAATACGCTAATATCAAATATTCACGAGCACGTACCTTTAAAAGGTTAAATTCATATACACACTCACCAAGCAAACGATTAAACATTTACAGCTCATCGTATAAGTATCTCTCAGTCTGTAATTTGAAAGTAACGACGATTAAAAAAAATTATACATCATTTCTCATCACATGAACAAAATGATTGGTAAAAATGCGTAAGGTGAATTGGTTCGATACATGATAATATTAGTCATCGTTAACAATCTGACTTTTATTTATTATCTATGATCTGCTAGCCTGATGAAGTGTTAGTAAAAGATTATTAAAGATTAATACTTCGGATATAAAGCCTTAATCCAGATAATGACACTGAGGGAAGTTTTATTGATGTTGGTTGAAATAAAGATTTGTATAAAGATGTGACGGATAGGAGTTGTCCCGATGAGCATGTCACTGGGGGATTCTAGCTAGTTAACATGTATAAAATGCCAACGTATTCACCATTTCATCTATTCACGTACACATATTTATTATTCGTATCTTGTATCCGTTTGCCATCTCTATCCCGAACAAGATGGTAAACATTATGCAGAGGTAGGATTGTTGCATCTAAAGTAGAACCTGGCTAAAATTAGGCTCCTGAAATTAGATTTTCATGTATTAAGTCGTAATTTTAGCCGGGCGCTACTTTAGATATATAAAGTAGCCACTTTTATATAGCTACTTTAGATGTAACAGGATCGTCCGGAACATTGGATGCCCCTTGTACAACACTGCTGCCATGGTGTGACATTATCGTAGTACTGCAAATTTGTATAACAAACGATTATATAAATCATTCTCAATCAGAACAATCAGAACGACATTACATTATACTGTAATTTAATTACATGTTGATATCATGTTTAATGAAAAGAGTCTTTCAGGCACTTGTTGCAATCTATCTACAGAATTATCAATAAGTGCTATTCTTGATGATAAAGATCAAGTTGTCGATACACAGGATTTTCTAAATAAATTTATTGAAGAATTATGTGATTTATATAATAAAGAAGTTATAAAAGGAAATTATAATGATTCAATTATTTGCTCAATAGATCAACATATAGCAAATATGCGGCAAAAACCAGAAGAAATTATCAACTTAGTTTTGAATAACCAAACCAACCCTATCGTTCAAACCAATTCTATAATTCAGCATATTCTTGCAATTTGCTATCATTATGGACAATGGATAAAAAATGATAATCATCAAGCATTTATACATTACCAAAAATCAGCCGAGTTAGGAAATTCTAATGGAATGTGTGATCTCGGCATTTGTTATCAATATGGAATTGGAGTTGAAAAAAACGAACATGTAGCATTTATTTATTATCAAAAATCTGCCTTTATGGAAGATCCATATGGAATCGATTTTGTCGGTGATTGTTATCGAGATGGAATTGGTGTTCTAAAAGATAACAATAAAGCGTTGGTTTATTATCAAAAATTAGCAAAAATTGACCACCCTATAGGAATAAATAGTATTGGAAATTGTTATGAAAAAGGAATTGGAGTTGAAAAGGATGAGCATAAAGCATTCATTTATTATCAAAAATCTGCTGATATTGGTCATGCTAGTGGAATATACAACCTTGGATATTGTTACGAAAAAGGAATTGGAGCTGAAAAGGATCAGCATAAAGCATTCATTTATTATCAAAAATCTGCCAATATGGGTAATTCTAATGCAATGAACCATCTTGGATATTGTTACAAAAATGGAATTGGTGTTGAAAAGGATGAGTATAAAGCGTTTATTTATTATCAAAAATCTGCTAAAATGGGTAATACTGGTGGAATGAATAGTCTTGGATATTGTTATGAAAAAGGAATTGGAACTGAAAAGAATAAACATCAAGCATTCGGTTATTATCAAAAATCTGCTGATATGGGTAATTCTGGCGGGAATTACAATCTTGGATATTGCTATGAAAAAGGAATTGGAGTTGAAAAAGATAGGCATAAGGCATTCATTTATTATCAAAAATCCGCTGATATGGATAATGCAAGTGGGTTGTATAGACTTGGACTTTGTTATGAAAATGGGATTGGAATAAAAAAAAATGAATATATGGCATTTACCTATTATCAAAAATCAGCTAATATGGGTGATGCTGGTGGAGTAAACAGACTTGGGCTTTGTTATGAAATTGGAATTGGAATTGAAAAAGATGAGCATAAGGCATTCACTTATTATCAAAAATCTGCTGATACAGGCAATGCTGACGGGATAAACAATATTGGATATTGTTATTGTTACGGAATTGGAGTTGTAAGAGATGAACATAAGGCATTCACTTATTATCAAAAATCTGCAGATATGAATAATGCTTTAGGAATGAGCAATCTTGGACATTGTTACGAAAATGGCATTGGGGTTGAAAGGGATAAACATAAGGCATTCATTTATTATCAAAGATCTGCTAATATGAATAATGCTGATGGTATATATCGAGTTGGTTATTGTTATCATTATGGGATTGGAGTTGAACAAGATGAATATAAAGCATATATTTATTACCAAAAATCTGTCAACATGACACAAATGGAATAAGCATCCTTGGATATTGCTATATCAAAGTGAGAAGGCATAAGGCGATTCTTTTTTATTAAAAATCCGGCAGAATAAACGATGTTTTTATATCTTTCAACTTGTACAGTTATCTACAAACATAAAGAATTTGCTTGTTCTCAAATTTGGGAAGTGTTATATGAAATTTCTTGGGTATCGTTATAAAAATAAACTTTGAATTACAAGTGGTTTAAGGAATACCAATTCTGATATCAAATAATATCATAGTTTTTTTTTATTTCTCTTTAATTATGTTATTTAAATGTATATTTAAATATTCTTATTATGAAAAAATATAAAACATCAGAAAGTTTATTTTTATTGCTTTTTTTTTTTATTAGAGAATTTTGGTTTTTTTTTTTTTTTAGAGAATTTGTTCTGGTTTTTTTTTTAGAGAATGTTATTCTAGTTTTGTTTTTTTTTTTAAAGAATGTTGTTTTGGTTTGGCTTTTTTTTGGGTGTTATTTTATAGATCAACTAATCGAATCCAATCACATGCATCACATGCTTGATACGAGCATGTAATGCATGTGATCGAATTCAATTGGTCAATCATATATACTTAAAATTATTAAAAAAAGTTTATTAAGTTAAAACTGTTAAAACCGGGTTTAATATTAAACCTCTAATTTATTAAAATTTTAATTTTTTTTAACTAGGATTGATCATGCGAAGACAGTTTTTTTTTTTATTAAAAAAATAAAATATATCACATCATAATTATATAATTATTACATAACACTTTTATTACACATAAAAAAAAATCGAATGCACAAAAAAAAACCTAATGCCAAAACAACACCAAAAAAAATTGAGCTCGAATCACCAAGCCAAAATGACGAAGTTATATCACCAGCACAAGGAGAAAAAAAATCGAGTCCAAATCGTTAATGCCAAAACAACAAAGTTATACAGAAAAAAAAATTGAGCCAAATTGCCAACGCAAAAATGATGAAGTTATCACCATCATGAGAAGAAAAAAATTGAGCCTGAATTACCAATGCAAACAACACACTAATACCTATCCAAAAGGTCCTATACACAAAAAAACTATTAGAAAGAGTTAGTGAGTGTATTAATAAAGCGAAGGACAATTATACAAGAAAAAAAAATTAGACCCACCTAAAAGATCTATCTGCCCGAAATCATCACTGAAACCTGTTAAAGAATTAGTAGGTGGGTATTATAAGGTCTACAAGATAATAATAATAATAATAATAATAATAATAATAAATAAAAGGATAATACCTACTGACTACATACCAAAATGACATAGGAAATCTTTTAAAAAAAGCATGATTCCAAAATAACGACACCAACGACACAATTATATTGAAAAGAAAGAAAGTTAAAAAAAGACAAGCAAAAAAAAAAGAAAAATTACTTGAATGATGACGGCAATGTAGAGTTTACTCCAAGGTGATTCCAAAATGATGAAACTAATACCAATGATAAAATTGCACCTAACAGAAGAAAAAGGTTAAAAAAAAAGGACAAAAGTTAAAAAAAAAGACAGCAAAAAAAAAAACCCACCTGAATGACAATGGCAACAAAGAGTTCTCCAAGGTGATTCAGAAATGATGAAACTGATACCAATGATGCAATTGCACCAAAAAGAAGAAAAAGGTTAAAAAAAATCCACCTGAACGATGATAGCAATGTAGAGTTTCTCCATGATGATTCCAAAATAATAAAACTGATGGCAACAATGCAATTGCACTGAAAAAAAGAAAAAGGTTATTAAAAAAAAACTACCTGAATGATGATGACAATGTAAAGTTTACTCCAAGGCAATTCTGAAATGAAAAAAACCAACACCAATGATGCAATTATACTAAAAAGAAGATAAAGGTTAAAAAAAAGAAACAGTATATATAAATATATCTACCTGAACAACATTTACAAAGGTAATGACTCCACGGCAATGAAGAGTTTACACCAAGGCAATTCTGAAAGACAACACCAACACCACAAATACTGAAAAAAAAGGTTAAAAAAAAAAAACAAAAAAAAGCTCACGGTGAAAAAAAAATAAGCATTGATTATCAGATTATTATTGTTTATATATGATCACCAATCTCAAAAATGATTGGCTGATTATATAAGGGTCGCCATGATGACAGGTCATCATTTCCTTTTTGCCATTTTTTTTATAGAATGTTCTGGTTTTATTTTTTTTATTTTTTTTTAGAGAATGTATAATATAATTTTTTAGAAACCATACTTATATTTCAAAAAAAGATAAAGAAGACTAAAATTCCTATCTAATATTTGAAATATAGATTATATATACCAATATAAAAAGTACTAACAAAAAAAAATTTACTAAGATAGCCAAATATAAGCTTATATAGATTGTTTGGGGTCCTAGCACAAGATATAATTGAGACCATTTATAATTAGCAAATTTAATTGACTAATTAACTAATCTTTAAAAATCAAATCAGCAGTCATATTCAAATTGACTATCTGCTATAGTATTTGTAGTGTATAAATATATGTATTGGTCTTGTTTTAAGCTCAGCTTTATTTATGTTCATGTGTGGCCTTGCTTTATTTGGCAGAATTAAGCTCTACATTACAATACCATTATTGCACCATGTTTTTATTGAATCTTCCTTATTTCACTACAACATCATTACACCAACAGCTCATTTAGCTGACATCACACCAAGACAATTTTACTAAAAGTAAAAGATTAGATAGGGCACTATTGGTGCCCTTGTCTTCATAACTTCTATAATAATGCTATAAAAAATTTATTACAGACTTACCATTCTGGTGACTACTAAATAATTTATTTTGCTTGGGCATTTTCGAGGTTGGGTGTTTTGGCTGATATTGAAAAAGAGAACTATTTCTTCATCTTTAAGAAAAATTTCTTTTTAGGTGCATTAGAATTATTATAATTTCTATTATAACGAATTAAAAATTTAATTTGTGAACTTGTAAATAATTTTTTATTTGGTAAACATTTCACATGTACATATGTTTCCTGTAATTTGGTAGTGGTAAACAACTCTAGTATTATTTCCACGATATTAATAATATACTAAAGCACAATGCCAATTTTTCAACATAATGCTAAATTTTCAGCATCACACTAAGACTTCAGCGTAATGCTTAATTATTAGCATATCACTGGAAATTTAGCGTAATGTTTTAAAGAATGTAAATGTATATAAACGCCTGAAATTTAATTAGGTCAAATAAGTTCCACATCAACATTCAATTAAAAGTATAAAAGTGTTATACTTATCTGGTTTTTCCTTGAATTCGACTTTAACTTTAGTAACCCTGCAAGACTCGATTTGACAACAATTACTTTTACTTTATACTGCTCTTCCAACTAACCGTTACACTATAGTAAATGTAAAAAATTCTTTACAAAACTAACTTGCCATTTCGGTGACTGTATTGGATTATCGTGATTCTATATAATTAAGTTGAGTTAGTATGTATTGGAATTATTTGTTATTTCTATCGCGAGTCATTGTAAAAAATTCTTTAAAGATCTTAAATGCTATTTCGAGGCTGTAGTATGTGGTTGAAGTTGAGCTAATTTGCACTGAAATTATCATGATTTTTACTGTTGGTTTACTGTGAAATTTTTTTTACAAAACTTACCTACCTTATCAATGACATATAGTATGTAATTAAGATTGAATTGGTTTGCATTGGAATTATCATAAACTCTATGATAAGTAACTGTAAAAAAAATATGTTGCAAATTTACTTATTATTCCAGTGACCTCTGTATAACGGTTTCAGCCCATATATCCCGCTTCACTTTGTTTCTGGCATTATCAACCAATATTTACATAACTAACAACTAATACAGTAATAAATTTTAAATATCAAATTTATGCAATATAAAAATTTTATTATCTAAAATTTTATAATGATAAAGAATCAAAAAATTTCTAAGGAAATTATAAAAGAGTATACGTTAAAACAAACCAATTAAACTATAACACGAATGAATGGATTTTAATAAAAAATATGGAGAAATAAAATTCTTAATAACACTAAGAAGCATATTATCTATCAAATAAATCTAGGCTTAGACTTGGTTTAAACTTTGTGCTTATTGCTGATTCTCATTAACCCATTTAATTAACGCTTTTTCAAGCTCATAAACTTTCAAAGGTTTTGAGAGATAATCATTTATTCCCGAATCAATACATTTATTTTGTATTTCCTCCATTGGCAAAGCTGTTAAGACAATAATTGGTAAATTTGAAATTGGTGGACTCGTTGTCCTGATTGCCCGTGAGAAATCAAACCCTGATATTATTGGCTTAATATCAGATATAATAATTAATTAATTAAATATGGATACAGTATTTATATTATGCATAAAACAGAGAATCAACAATAAACTTACTAGATTGTATTCTGTTAAAATTAATGAAATTCTAGAAGCCTTTACTTGATCTACATCTGAATTGGACGAACTTGAGAACGTATTTTTCAATAATTTAAATTCTGAATCAATTAATTTGATTGCTTCTTGGCCATTTGTCGCAGATATTGTTGAATAACCAAGTTTAGCAACTTGCTGCAATGTGTTCTAAAAATAAAAATTAGTAAATGTTAGTAAAAGAATAAGAAACAGCTACTGCACATTCTTGAATATATAATCACCTCTAAACTAATAGGATCATCATCCTACAAATAATGTTGAACAGATTAATTAAATTCAACATTTTATG
Source organism: Gigaspora rosea (assembly GCA_003550325.1). Taxonomy (NCBI): domain Eukaryota; kingdom Fungi; phylum Glomeromycota; class Glomeromycetes; order Diversisporales; family Gigasporaceae; genus Gigaspora; species Gigaspora rosea. Next base: position 92,212 of record QKWP01001497.1, read on the forward strand.
GCATTAAGATGTTTAAAATGAAAAGAAACAGGGCATAGCATACCACACACAATATAAACTTATTATTTCTTACTCTGCTTTCATAATCATCAACATTATATCTATGTACAATATCCTGACTTGCATTTTCAAATTTATAATCTGCATATTGTTTCTTTCGATATGAACAAGTTGATTAAACAACTTTTTCAATGTAATTGGAGCATAAAGAATACAAGCTACACCACCAACTTTTGCAATTAACTTTTTCCCCAATTCATTTCTTTTGTAATTCGGTAATACTATAAATACAATTGCTAAATTATTACATCCTAATCCTCTTAACTCTAATACAGCCTTTAAAACTTCTTCTTCATTATTTTCATAAAGACCAATAAATGCTATATCATAAGCAAATTTATTATGCAATTCTTCATATTTTTTTGCTTCATTTATACTCTTATCAAAAGTATCAAATGCATCAACTTTTTCAATTCTTTTAAGATATTTCAACATCACATTTCTCACATTCTCAATTGGATGAATTATTAAAATTCGTTTTTTTTTATAGAATAGCTTATTTGTTCATCAATTTTCGTTTCTAATAATGAGGTTATTGTTGATAAAATTTCAAAATTCCATGTAAACCAAAATTTACTTCCTTGTTCAAATTGACTTTCTACTTTAATTTCTCCTCCATTAATTTCTAATAAATTTTTACATAATGAAAGTCCAAGTCCTGTGCTATCTTGCTCCTTAGTTTTTGACATGTCATCTTGTGAAAAACTTTTACAAGCATGTTGTATATATTTTGGATTCATACTATTATTAAATATTTATTAAATAATTATTAAATGAAATACTGCACAGTATATGGTTATTCGAATATTTATGTAGTATATATAGTCATAAATAGCTTACCCGATACCTTTATCATATAGTTCGATTAATAGACATCCATTTTTAACAAATTGACTGTGAATCGGATTTTTGCCATCTTTTTGTGATTGCATTGAAATTGTTAGCATGAGTTCACCCTTACCGGTATCAGTAAATTTAACTCTAAAAAAAAAGAAATTATTATAAGATTATAATGTAATAAAATATAATACAGTATACTATTATAAAAATAATAAAAAGTATGTAAAAATAATTACGAATTTGATAATAAATGAGATAAAACTTGTTTTAACCTATCAATAAAAACTAAAATAAGTAATAGATTCTTACTTTATATTCATGATACAATATGTATAAAATACATTATGTAGTTAGCTACCTTTCAGGATCACTCTTAATATATCTCGGTAATAGATTTGCATCATAATTTACGATTAGATCAATATTTTTATCTCCAGCTTTTCTCCCAAAATCCTCAATTATATTCTCAATTAACTCTAATAAATCAAATGTTTTATTTATTAAAGTAATTTTTTTTGCTTCAAATTTTGCTGCCCAAAGAATATTGTTTACTATGGATAACACGATATCAGAAGCGTGCGTCATGATATTAATCATATCAAGATATTAAAAAAAATTTTAATAACAATAAAAATATACCATGAGAAGTATTTGCTAAAATTTGACTCTTTATATAATTTGCAAACTCAGCAGATTTTATCTGCATCTCCTTCTCAGCATTCTCATCTGATAATTTTGTATAAGTAATAGCTAAACTTATTTGATTTGATATTTGTTGTAATAATTCTATTTCAGAATCTAACCAATTAGAATTTGGAGGTCTATGAACCTTAATCCATCCCCAATAATCATCATGTAACCTTAATTCTAAAGATAATACGGATACATTTTTATGAATATAATCACAATATGTATCTAAACAAATATCTATTCCCAAATTATTATTTAAAGTTTCTTGTAAATTGTTGAATTTTTGTGAATTATTTTCATTATTATCAATTTCAATGAATGGATTAGTTATCGGATTTATATTTTCAGAATCTTCATATAAAGCAACAATTTTATCATTATTTTTAGAATTAGGCTGTTCATTTGAAATTATAAATATCCTTTCACATGGTAATCTATAATAAATTTCTTTAACAAGATAATTTAACGTTTCGTCTAAATTTAATTTTGAAAGAAAATTGTTTGATATTGAAAGTAGTAATTGTTTTGTTTTTTCTTGTTTATATTGTTGATATAATATTTCACGACGAAAATGTGAAAGTTTAATATTAGTGCGAATTCGGGTAATTAGTTCTCGTGAAGAAAATGGTTTTACTAGATAATCATCTGCTCCTTTATTTAAACCTTGCAGAAAAAAATAAAATAAAATACACATAAACAAAGAAATAGAATATACATAATCTACAAAAATCAAATAATTTAATAGCTAGTTACCTTGAATTTTAGAATCTTCAGCTTGTGCAGATAACAATATTACGGGAATTTGTTGAGTTTTTGCACTAGATCTTAAGACATCTAATAACTCATGTCCATTCATATTTGGCATCATGACATCTATTATTAAATTCAAGTTATAAAATTTTATAATCATTTATGCTATGATTATATGGTTATAACTTACCGCTAAGGATTAAATCAGGTAGTTTTTTAAGCTTTGATAAGACACGAATAGCATCTCGGCCATCACAAGCAAGATATATGTCAAATTCTTTTAACACATCCGCTAAATAATCTCTAAAAACATGTTTAATAAATAAAAGTTTACGTACAAAAAATGTAGAAAATGCCTAATAAATAGAAATATTACCGCATATTAATATTATCATCAACAATTACTGTAAGACTTGATATTTTTTATCAACATTTGAAGTTAACGTTATTTTATTATTTTGATCAATGATTGACGTTTCTTCCATTATATCATGCTGAATTATACTATTGTTTATCCATTGAGAACTTTCTTCTAAATAAAGTTGTCGATTATTGTATAATTCTCGACTATTATTTATCTTTTCAATGTTATTAAAGTGTTTTATTTGATTGATTGGTAAATGCTCATATCCTATTGGAAACCAACATTTAAACGTCGTTCCTTGGTTTACTATCGAAGTTACAGTGATATCTCCACCATGACATGTAACAAGCTCTTTTACTAAAGCCAGCCCTATTCCAGTACCTTTGTGACTACGTGAACCTTGAGATTCTACACGATAAAAACGTTGAAATATATTTGGAAGAGCAATTTCTGGAATACCAATACCTGGGGGGTTTTTTTTTTTTAAAAAAAAAAAATCAATAATAATTTAACTTAAACTATTCATTTACTTAGTACAATAAGAGTGTAGTAAGTTAGTAAAAGAAAATATACATACCTGTATCTGAAACTTCAAGAACCACCATTTTTTTATTATCTTTGCAATCAGGGTATAAACTAATTTTTATGCTTCCATCCCAAGTATGCTTTAACGCATTCGAACCTTGACAGTCAGAATATGTTGGTATCCACATTTTAGTAACGTAATTTTGTGTAAAAAAAAAAACTTTTTTGATAATTTTTATTAAAAAACGCTTACAAAGATTAAAAACAATTGTTTCATACATATCATGATCCAAATAGATTTTACCACCTATGGCTTGATTTAATTCTTCATGATGTGGAATATCGATATTATAATCTAAACCTAATGTTTTAGCCATATCTTTAAAATCTGAAGCTAATTCTCGAGTAAATTCGGCTATATTTGTTTCACAATAGTTCGCTTCTAATTGATTAGATTCTATATTTGAAAACTTTATAAGAAGTGAAATGAATATAATAGCTCTGAAAAACTAATTTTAATAATTACTGTATTGAGTATTAATAGAACTTACTTGTAATAAAGTGTCAATAAGTTTAAGTAGTCGATGAGCGTTACGTCGTATAGTTTGAAGATACAACATAGTTGGTGATTCTTGTGGACAAGCATTAATTACTTCGTCAAGCGGAGAAAGCATTAACGTTAATGGAGCTATTATGAAAAAAAATATGTATATAATAATCATAATTAATAATTATTATTATAAATAAATTTAATTTATACGATAAATTTTTTTTTAAAAAAAAAAAAACAATAATACTTTTTAGTTCATGACTAATGCTTTGAAAAAAAGTCACTTTTTGATAATTTAAATCAGCCAAAATTTTAGACCGCTTTTTTTCCTCTTCTATTGATTGTCCATTTATCAAATATGTATTCATTTGATTTGTGATTAGCTAATAAAATTTTGCATATTTTATAATAAATTTAGTAAATGAATAATAATCATGTGAGTGATAATAATGTATCCAACTAATCAGGATAACATGGTCTCATTATCGCTTCATTCCGGATAATAATTATGAAAACTATAGCATACTTGCAAAAAATCCACGTATTTATCATCAAGTGTGCGAAGTCGATTAATGCCACAAATTAATACAGCTGATAAAGATTGCGAAACCTTTGTCGGCAATAGCACAGCTTGAGATTCATCGTTTAAAAGAATTTTTAAATGCCTTCCTTCATTAATTACATGATATATTGGCCAAGATTCACATTTTAAAAATGAACAAGTTACAGAATCTCTTGATAGTTCGATATATGTATTGTAGCTCTTATTAGCATCTTCAGCTAAATAAATTATATCAGATGTTTCTGGTAAATATTCAGGAAATTGGCATCCTTTTTTATCATCTTTATCAAAGGTTGTAGATATTAGACGGGCATTTAATGATTCTAAACTAGCATTTAATTTATTTTCGACAAAATAAATTAATGCATAAGGAGTATCTGCATTATTTCTTAATACTTTCGTTACAATATGACAAGCACTTTCTAAAGATTCAATCTCTTCAAGAATAATAAGATAATATAAAATGAGTTAATCGATAAGCTTTAAACATAATATCATAATTAAAATTATATTTTTTTGAAAACCAACCGGAAACTCTATTTCCAAATTCACTTAGAATTTTTAATCTTCTAGTATTTAATACTCTCTGAGTAGTTTCTTGTGCCATATTTAATATAGCCCAGACAGTACCATCTGATTTAAAAATCGGACTAAATGTATAATTAAAATAAGACTCTTCTGTATACCCATCACGTTCTAGTTCAAAATATTCATCTTTTTTAAACATTCCTTTTCCCGTTGTTCTTACACTAAATATATTAATTGCAATTCAAGTAAAGTTTAGATATCGCAGATATATATCAGGAATATGTATATTATGAATATATTATTAATAATATTTTAAATTATTGTTCATCATACCTTTCAAGTTGTGAAGTAATGATGTCAAATATTTCGGGCCAAACGTCTTTAGTTGATTTCCCTAATGCTATTTAAAATTAAATAATAAGGATGTTATGTTGGTAAAATTGATTATAAATGTACAGTATGAAACTAAATTTTTAATAACTAACCGTATGGATGTTTCGTTTTTAATATTTCTGAAAATGCTATATAAAGGAGTAGATTAGACATTTAAGTAAAATTAATACAGTAATAGGTAAATAAACCAAGTAAATTCCTTACTAACATACCTCTATTATATAGTAAGATCCATTCTGGAGGACCGATGTGGAGAAAGATTGGAAACGTAGATTTAAGACACAAACCCTAATATTAGCAAACGAAATTTTTACAAATTAAGTCAATTGTCTTTCCCATATAATGAGCTTTGAATACAGAAACCAAAATTTTTAAATTTATATTAACACGATATAAAAGAAGAGTCATGAATTCATAAGAAACCATAGCAATTTACGTATAACCTTTTTGAGTTCAGAACTATCAGAACTATCAACCCGTTATAAAGGATTGTGTATGCGTTTAAATTACCGTGACGGTTTTGATTACAGATTCCCATGAGTCCATAAGACCAAGCGAAGTCGATGACCAATCAAAATTGTAGACCATATCGATTATTTCTTCATTTTCGGTGTTACCGATGCAAATAGAGAATAGTGACATGATATGAAAAATAAATGATGAAAAAAAAACTATAAAAAAAAGGAACAATGGATAAATAAACTATTTAAAAACAATAGAATAATCAACAAATTGGTATATATATATATTTTTTAGTAAAAATTTGCAAATACTGCACTAATTATTTGGGGAAAAAATGGTTTTCAATGCGTAATTCCGTTTCAATGAGAATAAAAATATCATTGACCGACTTTTATATATTAAAACTTACATAAATAGACTTTCGCTTGATTTATTTTTTATTCACGCACAAACTTATGTAATTATGTGTGTATCTTACGTTTTTAACGTTAGTCAGATCTACGGTATTCATAGATGTATTAATAATTTTTTTGCAATCTTCTATTGGTCGCAGGCATGTTACTATAGCTAAAATTAGAAAGTGCATAGAAATGAATGCAACTTTATCAAATATAATACTGTATTACGTACTGTACGTACGTACATACGTCGTATATAAGTACGTATGTAATAGCATGAACCTTATGTTTCGTAAAGTTTACAAATTTGTAAGCAGATTGTGATATTACAAAATTTATACACAAAGTTGGGGATTCTAAGAAGTCTCAATAACATGTTCATTTTGTTATCCGGACATATATACGTACTTACTTACATTATTCATGTTCATGGAAAGATCAGAATATAGATCTTAGTATAACAGGGTTGGTAAAATTGGGGGTCATATGCTTTTTTTCAGATGACCTAGGTCATTTCAGACTAAAATTCATAATAAAATTGGGGTCATTTGAGGTCATTTGAAGGTCATTTGAAGGTCATTTATCATCCCTATAGTGTAATGGATTATATATATGTATAAAACTCGTACATTTCTACATTATTGTTCTGATTGAGTAAAGAGTTGTAATATTTGAGCTTTTGTTTGGTATGAAAACCAAAGTAGTAAATACAGCTTCGGGAACAAATCCTATAAAAAGAATCAATCGTTCTTAGTCGTACAGAAAATCCATTTTCACAAGTTTAATTTTGTGATACATTTCCTTATCTTGTACATGTTTCTTATATGTATATTACTGTATTACATACCGTAAATGGCCGGATAAAAGATCCCCCTAGATAGTAGACTATACCCGGGTGCAGCTCGCTGTGGATCTTTTTTAAAAACTAAATTGCATATTATAAGCGCAAAGTGTATATGCATCTCAAATTTTTACATTATACGATATAAACTCTCAGCCGCGTACTATGCCCGGGATCTATTATAGGGTTCTAAAATTGTTGGAATTTAACAGACCCGGGTCTTGTATCCTCCCATTTACGGTAACTTGTAATGTTAGTACAAAGTTTAGGCGTAATGACCTGTCACAGTGATCTGCTGCATCAGTTAATATCAGTATCAATATCATTTGCTTCGCCAATCGTTTGTACGTTATAGATTTTCAATTCTCTTAAATTTATAGTATAATAAACAAAATTATGGAAGTAGAATATGAACAAGTATGACTATTTAGTTTCGAAAGTATTTGACGTGCATGTATGGATAGCCAAGCCTATAGCAAAATTTAGCTTAATGTGAATTTCATTTCGTGGTTTGGTTAGGGAAACCGTTATTGTTGTTCTTTTTTCGTTTTAAGATACTGTATTGTCGCGACATAACGCACAGGGTTGTAATTTCAAAATTTGACCCAAATTAAGCTTAATTCAGACCATGATTCTAAATAAGGCCACATCAATTTAATTTTCTGTTTAACATAACATTTGTAGCTAGTAGGGTGAGGGGGGGAGGGTTAAAATAAAACACAAATATATATAATGTAGTGCAATTTTATTGGCTATTAATCTTGTATAAAGTTTTTGATCTACACATACTGCTATATAAAAAACCCGGGTTCCTTATACTGTATACATATTGCATTAACTATTTTGATGAATTATAAAAATTATATAATTCTAATATTGGACCCGTTAAGAAAAATTTCACCTGGGCATTAATAGTTTACCCAGTTACCCAGGTAAATTATTATATATTTTGGGTAGATATATAAAAATAATTCTTCTGGGTTTATCGCTAATTATTATTACAGTGAAACCTCTATAAATGAACCCTCTATAAATACATAACCTCTCTAAATACACGCTCAACCTCTGGCCCAAATATATGCATGACCTCTATAAATGCATTTTTTCTTATTACAGTATACTCTAAATGCACGTTTTTAAAGTTCAGTCTCAAGAGCATGCAATAATAGAGGTTTCACTGTATTATTATTTTATATTCTCGCTTTGAACTTATTCTACCCTATTTTAATCACTTGTTAAAATACTTATTGCATTAAAAAATATGAATTTCTTAAACATTTTGCTTAGCATTGTATAATCAACAATTAAAATAACAAACAGCAGATAAGATTAGTACAGTGAAACCTCCGTAAATGCATGCTCTTGAAACTGAACTTTAACAACGTGCATTTAGAGAACAATAAGAAAAAATGCATTTGTATAGGTCATGCATATATTTGGGCCAGAGGTTGAGCATGCATTTAAAGAGGGTATGTATTTATAGAGGGTGCATTTATAGAGGTTTCACTATATCAGTATTCTTTGCAATATACAGCGAAGCCTCTATAAATGCACCTCTATAAATACATACCCTCTCTAAATGCATGCTCGACCTCTAGCCCAAATACAGTATATGTATGACCTCTATAAATGCACTTTTTCTTATTGTTCTTTAAATATACATTGTTAACGTTCAGATGCATTTATAGAGGTTTGACTGTTTTAGAAATCGGACTCTTTAAGAAATCACCCAAGTATTATTGGTTTACTCAGTTATCCGGGAAAATAATTGTATTTTTCAGATAGCTATATAATAATAATAATTTCCACCTAGATCCAATCCCTAAATACAGTGAAACCTCTATAAATGCACCCTCTATAAATACATACCCTCTCTAAATGCACGCTCAACCTCTGGACCAAATATATGCATGACCTCTATAAATACATTTTTTCTTGTTATTCTCTAAATGCACGTTTTTAAAGTTCAGTCTCAAGAGCGTGCATTTATGGAGGTTTCACTGTAACTTCATAATCGAACAAAAAAGGCATGGAAGATCTTGCTTATAGATAATTTAAATGCTAAGGAAATTTTACTCTTTTCAGTTCGCAACTTTAATTTGTGGTGCGTCATCTGCTAGAATTTGCATTAGAACGTTAGAAATTTACCAGGAACGGAGTGCAACTAAGTGCATGGTTATCTGAAGAGTGAAATGGTGTGAACCAATACGGTTTTTTGATTAGTTATATTTCACATGACATTGTGGAATGCGATGTTCCAAATTTGCATTTTATATTAAACCGGTTTGATATGACTTTTTTGTGTATGTACGTGACTATTTAAGTATTTCAAGTTTACGTTTACTGCCTTTAAGTTACTGATTAAGGGATTCCGGTATGTGATTACAGTAATAATTTTTTTATGTGTCCATTGTTTATTATCATGCTTTCTTGATTTATGTGTTAACATTTGGCTTGTTTTTACTTGTTTTACTCTGGTTTCTAACGGTGCTGTTATGAATTATTTGGTGAACGGATCATAAGATCGAAGTGTGATTGATACACATGCCAATAATAATTACCGTATAAGAATTAAATTTTAAGGATTTTTTTGTATTTTATAATCAGGATAATAATCAGGACAGTGGCGGGGTTATTTATATTTAATTTAATGGTAAAGAATGTCTTGTGAGCTTTTATTTTACTCAATTATTTTAGCTTAATTGATTGTTCAAAACCTTTATGACGAAGTTACGTTATAAAACCTCATTACTCTTATCATTATACTCAAATTGATCTTATTCATCGCTATAAAATCATTCATTGAAGTTGCATTTGTTAATTGTTACCTTTAACATCTCATTGACCCTTAAAACTATTATTGTTGTACTTGCATTATATAACCTTAAAATTAATACCTTATCGACGCCCTCCTTACATTGTTTCATAAACTAACACTTTAAATTGATCGCATAATTGATCAGACTAAATTAAGTGATATCCTGACTCAGGTCCAAGTGATTCAAGACCTTACGTAACTTGCTTAATCCCACGACGAAAGGTATTTGTAGTTCCCGGGTTTATTATTATTATATTAATCACTTGTTTGTTACTCATGCATAAAAATAAAGAAACTGGCGTATATGTACGTTGTAATTACCGATTGGATATAAATAAATAATTTATGTCTCGTAAGTAACGGTGTTAACAAATATTTACGTAAAATTCAGTATGGATGCACAAGCTCACTAATGTTAAGTTTCGTTACTGATTTTGATATGTTCTTTTATTAGGCTGTGCAAAAGTTGATTTTTCGTTTTGCATCGCAAGGATTTCAAAATTCGGGACAGATGGACAGATTTTTTTATTTTTATTTTTTTTATTTTTTACTGCAAATAGAATAATGCCCACATTTAAGGTTATACGAGGTTGATTTTTCATATGCCAACTTTGTACCATACACATGTAAACTAAAGATGTACATAATTTATTAATTAGAATTAATAAACTGTTAAACATTTCATTTTTTAAAACTTCTAATATGATCTATTAATTCTTCCGTTCCTGGTTTTGCATGACAACGTCGCGCAGCTACCTTATTATTATAATAGTTCAACTAGCATAGTTTTATTGTGATATATCTCATTACAAACGATCAGGCATAACAATAAAAACTATCGTGCCTGCCTTGAATAAACAACAGATAAAAAAAAAAAACAAAGAAAAATAAAATAAAAAATAAATAAAATAAAAAAAATTCCTGATACTAATTACAATAGCATGTTTAATTGCTGCCAGTTTAGTTCCTTATAAATAAGCACTATACTATGTCAAAATCTTCTATATCAACCACTGTATTTTGAACTTTCGATAGACTTATATTCGAATAATTTAACAAATTCTAGCCAATAGTGTAGTCTAATATGTTCCAAAGTTCCATTATGTTATATTTAGTGCACTCAAATTTTCTAACTTAGCTGCTTTCATTTAATATTCGAAAGCCTTCTTTTAATCTTTTTAACACCAACATCATGTTGATAATTGTAACAAAGTGTACAAAGTTGTTCGGAACCTTTTTTTTTAAAAAAGGAAAAATTAGCTGAGTTTAGTTTGTTTTTTAGATTTATTATTAGTCTTGATTGCCCCTTTAGTATAAAAATTTTTTCAGCCTTCTTCACAAACTTCGCACAATGGATAAATTTGCTTAAAACTTTACTTCAAAAATTGAGATGGAGTTATAAAATCATAACTATTTCCACAATAGTAACAAATTGGAAAATTTCCTTCCTTGCGGCTTGAATAATACAGTATTTCGATTGGTGAATCGCAATTAATTTGTAGACGTACAAATATCACTTCTTTCAAATAATGATCATCAGAGAAAATCGGTGCGCCACATGAGTATGAAAATGATTCTAATACTTGCTAGTAATCATATTGTTCATTGTCTGTTAAAAATTTATTGCTATACACACAGCGACGTTTTTGACAATATTCACAGCTAATATAATCGCGAATTTTTTCTGCAATTAGAATATATTTTGGAATAGATTCGGATTTTGCTTGTGACTGCATATATGTTGGCCTATGTTCTTCAGTAGTTTTAGTTCCGTAAACATTTTGAAAGGCTGAATAATGGTCCAAATTATCTAGTTTTAAATTTTTATTAATATATATAATTATATATTCAATTTTGAGTTAATTTTACCTTTTGAAGGGATTGGATCTGGGAGAAAACTCAAATTGCAAAATTCATTTTGTGGAAGACGAATTGGCTTACAGTATAGACAGGAAGTATCATTGCATTTTTTTATCTTTAAAAACATAGCAATTTTGTTTTAATCAATACTATTGAATTTAAAAAAATCAACTTAGAACTGTAATATAAAGGTTTACATGCCTGAAAACTATAAGCAAATGTTTGACAATGAGAATTAATAAATTCGATTAACATTGGATAATTGCGCATTTGTGCCTGGGTGGTTTCTTCAATTTTTAAAGTTGGATCTACACGAAAAATTGACTGCCAAAAATTAATTAGTTGAGTAATGAAATCCAATTCTATTTTATTATATAGTTGGTAGTTTTAATTTATAAGATTCTAGAAATTGAATTTCAATGTAGAATAGTTGTAGCTAGTGTTAAAAATTCGGCACAAATATGCTGTACAAAAAACAATGCATGCACAATGAATTTTCAACACTAGTCGTGGCAGAAAGAATTCGTAATCAGGTAATTTCCAATTGTTCTGATGTAATATTAAACAATGAAAAATTTTGTAATTGGATCACAATCACCTGATTGTGAATTTTTTGTTACTATAAAACGTGATTTACATTCTGTGTTGGAAATCTTACGTTCTCGTGTTCTCATGAGAACATACCTTTAGATTTGAGAACATTTGATATTCTGTAAATTTTTTCTATGAAAAAAATTGGAGAACATAATACTCGAAAAAATATGTTCTCTATACAAGTATAATATAAAAATAATAGCATAATGCTAGATGGAAATAAAATTAGAAATCGAACAAAGTTTAAAATAATCGGAAAAGAAAATGAATGAGCATAAAAGACAAAAGAGTTGGGCAAAATTTGAATAAATGACCAATATTTCCAAATAAAAATTTAAAAAATAGGGATATAAATAAATTTTAGTATTGAGAACATAAATAAATTTCTAAGAACATTAAATTTAATAAATTTGTTCTTATGAGAACATAAATCTCAAACAGATTTTCAACACTGCTTGCATTACCTTTTCATAATATGATATAATAAAAAAGCTAAATGCTTACTTAAAATACTTCGGTAATATGCTCTTGACTTGCTGGAGAATAACATTTAAATCTATTATTTTTTAATTTAAGCCGTTCAGTGCGATTATTTAATATTTCTTGAATGCCTGTGATACTCTCTTTTAATTCAGACCCTAGTTTATTGAATTCTTTAGCTTTTTTACGTATGTCACCTAGTGAATTTACCATTCCGAATAAATTTTCAGATTCTAGACTCATTGAGTCACGCTTAAGCGCTACACCCTGAAGACCCAAATTCAAAGTACTCATAACTCGTTCTGCAGGGTTTGTCCAGCTATGGTTAGGGGCTGTACGAACTGCAAAAAGCAAGTCAAAATCTCCACAAAGAAAAAGACTAATTAATGCAATTTGTACAGAGCCATAATTACAACGATGATCCGGACCTCCATCAGTATAAAGACATAAAATTGGGGGCATCTCTTGATATGCATATTGAATTGTTAGTGCATTTAAAAATTCAGTTGAATGTCTAATTGCGGTGCTTGGTTCAAAAATTGTATCTTTGTATGATACATATACTTGACCATTATAAAATGATCCAGAAATATTATCAGGAATAGAAATAAAAAAAATTACGGATGGCGTTAAAGATAGTTTTGTGAAATCATGATCAGCAGCAGCCAAAGTACTTTCGTATGCAACTATTGAGCGTCGATTTCGTACACCTGTAGAAATTGCAACATCTTCTCCAATAGGAATCTTATGTTTATCATCTGCAGAAATTAAACAAGTCCATTGACGATACTGAATACAAAATTCTCTAAGATATCGAAAAAGTGCTGCACAATAATGTGCATCCTCACTGTGTTTTCGAAGCATTCGCCCTTGTACTTTAAATTTTACATTAAATCTACCTGTATAATACATTGCTCGTGTTGTGGTGGCGTTTGTAGAACAAAATTGAAGACGAATCCATTCATCTGATGGAATATCAATATCAGAAGGTAGGGGATCACCATACACAGTTTTTAACCTTTCCACTATAGTTTCACGAAGATCACGAACTGACAAGGTCAATGGCATGTATAAAACAGTTCCAAGGCGTCTTTCATTTACTGTAAGTAAGTTCTATATTAAAATAAATTAAAAGATGATTATTTTTATATAAATATATATATATATCAGAAATCGAAATGTACGATATGCATTATTACTATGTATGCAAAACATAATACTATATAATGTAATGTAAGCATTTTAAATGTTAAAAATATACTGTTTAGCACTATATATAGTACTCAGGGTCTTATTTAATAACAATATTTTTTAAATTGAATGGTACCAGTGGGTACTGTGTGAGAACGGGGTACTATATGTAGAAGATATAATATATAAAAATAATAAATTAAAGAAATTTACCCTGGAATTTAAGCCAGATAGGTGGCGAATAATACCTGAGGTCTTAATTAAGAAAGATATTATTTTAGGGAATACTTTATGCGTGCTAAATGGTATATAGAAATAATTTTATATTATTAATATTTTAATTTATTTGAGGTGCATATTAAAAACGGATTAAAAAATTTAGTTAACCCAAATTAAAAAGATGCTTAATTTTAATTTTCATATGATAATTTCTAATATTTATAGAACCAAACTTTAAATTATTTTAGAAGTCAAAGTTTATACTAGCTACTATAGAGATACAGAATTACATAATGCAAAAGAAAAAACTTGCATTCGTACATCTATAAAAAGAAAATATAAAATCTTACTTGCTCATTAAAATAAGCTACAGTTTCATCCCAGAATGTATCAAATTTTGTTCCTTTGAATCCATTATTTGTTCGCAAATCGAAGATTATATTAGGATACGCCAATGTTAACATTAATCTTAATATTTCTTCCACATCACGACTAACTGCATCCGAAGTTACGGCAGCATTACCAGTAAGATCAAAATGAAGCATCCGCAATACTGCTGGTGTAACTTTCTGAATGTAGGAATACTATTATATAAAAATCATATAACAGATAAATAATATATTATATTATTTAATGTTTAAATATCCCACTTATTATCTTACCTTATTAAGTACATTCTTTCGCATTTGCCGTGTAAAATAACGAGGTAATTCTTCATGAATTTTGGCCAACATACGTGCTTTTAATGTTTCATCTTGCTTATTATTTGATATTTCACTTTCTTGAATTCTCCATATATAGTTAATCGTCCCCAAATAATTACATTGATAGTATCTAAAAAGTCAGAATAGTACAAATTAGATACAACGATTCTTATTATAAATATAAACTCTATAACTAAGACATCGAAGGTTCTAAATCATTGTTTGAGACAAAATCTAATCGAAGACACATAGTCTAAGACAAATAGTCTAAAGAATCATGCAAATATTTAAACCGTTGTATAAAAAAAAGCATAACTTTAAAATCTTATTCAGGTCATAAATTATACTTTTTTTTTGAACTACAATTTTAAGAAAATCAAGCAAGCTAAAAATTGGTAAAGCAAAATACTAACCTATATATGCCAATTGGATATGTAAGTTGCAATTCTTTCATGAATTTGTATCGGTCTATAGCATCGTTTGGAAGATACTGTTGAATTTCAACATGCTCATAAAACGATTTTTCAGATAGAAGATCATCCAATTGAGTATATTCGTCCTTAAGTTGATGAGGTTCACAAGCACTAACTTGGTACATCGTACTGTTATTTCCAGGACTTCGAGCACTCTCATTACTATAATGCAGTTCATTCATACTAGCAGTAGTTGTGATTAGATAGTATGAATATTTTTTTAAAATTTCGATTAAAGATAGAACTTCGGGAATTACTTGACACCACCTATCACTAATCGCCCATGGTTGACTAATAGAAATCTCAAGAGAGCTTGAAAGATGCGCAAGTCTTTGTTGAGATAGTTGTCTCTTTTTATGGTGGCTAGTATAATAAAATTCATCATACGATTTACCATTCTGATACGTTTTTAACTGTGTAAAAAGAACTGGTAAATGATATGAACGTGCACGTAATGTTGAAATATGTGGGTCAATATACCAAAGAGCACTTGTAAGACGATTTACAAATTCTTTTCCTAGTGTATCATGAGAGCCGCAAGTCCATCCGACCTTTTGAGCTTCAAAAAGCTCAATAATTTCATTATAAAGTCGATGATAATTATTATGTTCAGTACAACGTTGTGGAAGTAAAAGTTGTCTTGAATTATTCATTAAAATGTCAAAAGCATCTGGCCTGTTTTGAGTTGAAAATGTTGTATCTAAATTTGTATCAAAAACAAGACAAAATTTGACCTGCATAAAACCTAAAACTTCTAACATTTTCAAGTCACCATCTAACCCCTTGTCTACTTCTTTCCAACCTTCAGATTTTTCTCGCCTAATAGAAACTTTCACCTCTCTATCATCATAGATTCTGGTATGATTCCCCGAAAGTTAGTTACCCGCCAGCTCATTTTACCGACCCCATATCCCCGACAGAATGTTTCACCTACAGCACTTTTTGTTGACAGAATCTTTCCCCGACATACCATGTTTTCGACATCCCCTTTCCTAGAAATCTCATATTTTCGACAAGACATTTATCTGACATGACATATTTCTAATTTGACTTTTCTCCGACACTAAGTTTTATTGAATGCACTTTTCCCGACAAGAACGATAAACACAGTGATCATCACATCACGTGAAATCATGCAGTACGTCATTTGTTTACTAGCACTATCAACCCTAACCCTAATCTAACCCTAACCCTAATTTAGGCCGAGTGCTTAATCATGTGATGTGATGAACACGAATATATCATTCTATCTATTTAAACGAAATTCTAATCGGGGAAAGATCTTGTCGGAAAAATGATGTCGGAAACATGTCATGCCGGAAAAATGTTCTTTCTGAAATACGTCATGTCAGTAAAATGTCTTTTCGAAAATATGTCCTGTCAAGGAAAGGAGAGGTCGAAAACATGGTATGTTGAGGAAAGATTCTGTCAACAAAAAATGCTGTAGGTGAAACATTCTGTCGGGGATATGGGGTCGGTAAAATGAGCTGGCGGGTAACTA
>QKWP01001497.1:113037-126666 GCA_003550325.1 Gigaspora rosea
GGGGGGGGGGGGGGGTTATGTTAAACAGAAAATCAAATTGGTATGGCCTAAAGTCCATGAGCTTTATTTCGCGACAATACGGTATGGCTTAGGTCTGGCATATAAAATTTCTTTTATTTAAAAAATTTTTATAAATTATACAATACATATTTATTAGTTACAAATATTTGACATTTATCTGAAATCATTACTCAAACTTTTAAACAAATATTTCCAATATTTCTTATGATTATTAATCGACTTGAACCATTTTTTAATTTTCACCAATTGAACTAATAACTTGGTCGATATTTAGTTTTTTTTATATGCTGGTAATACTAGGAAAATGGGAACCATTTAAAAGTCCGAAGGACAAATATAAAATCAATTTTTTTATGTTACACCTGATCTATTGTTTTGATGGTTTTTTTATGTTACACCTGATCTAGCCAATCAGGATTCAGAATTTGCTAACACACGGACATCGGGTGTACTATTGCTCTACCAGTGAGTGTCCTTCGGACAATAATCGTGATTTCATTATCATTATCGTCAACTCTTTCTATAATAAACTGACGGCTCTGAAAGAAAAAAAAATTCATCATAAAAAAGTTTATGTTTTATTTGAAATTTTTGTGGTCATTACATCCGAGTTCGTTATAGAGAGGCTAGAGACAACTATATATGAAAAAAGGTTACTGAATAAAATACGTGTTCATTAAATAGCTTTTTAAAAAGTTTTTTTTTTTTTATTAAAAAAAAGTACATTAAATGAAATTCTCACCAAATAATAATTGCACTTTTCCATTTGCTGAGCTTGAATATTACTGTAATAAAAAGGAAATTGGAATACCGATTACAAATTGACATAAATTATTTTCAAATTTATAAGTAACCTAAGTCAATTAACAATCAATTTAAATTGAAAAACGATACAGAACATATTTAATAGAATTTTGATAAGTTACATTAATATTACAATAAAACATTTAAATACATTATAAAAAATTTTTTGAAATCATATTATAGATTAAGAATTATGAAGTAACGAATGGAAATAAATAGAAAGGATATGAATCGAAAAGAAATAATTTAAAGATTCTTATCAATCACTTAGCTAAATTTAATAAATATTTTTATTTAAATTTTACATATATTATTAAATTTGATTAAGTGATTATTATGATTAAAACTGTATTAAAATTGAAAAACACAGCAATATTAACCTATTTAATAAAATTTATGCACTTTATATAAAATGTTAAAAGAACTAGTTTCTAAAACAAAATAAGAAATGATCATTACATAAATATCAATTCTGAATGATGGTCTTTCAGTCATTGTAACTATGCTGTATTCCTTTTACATTGCATATTATACATTTTATATTTTATGGACTTACTATAAATCAAAATATACATACGTACTATAATTACATGCAGTCTTTTAATCATTTCAGGCCGGTTAAAAATAAATTATTAAAATAAACTTTTTAAACAGCTAAAAACCATTATTACGTGGATTTTATTCGATAATTATAACTAAAAATGATAAACTACTGTATATTCGTTAAAAAATAGTTTATTTTTGATGTGAAAATAGTTTATTTTTGAGACCAGGGACCAACCGGACTGGACCGATAATTATTGGGACCGAGATCGACTGAACATCAAAATTGAAAACTTTTGCAAGGATAGAACCAATCCAACCCTATTAATTCTATAAAGTTATTATTAAATAAATAAATATATAATTATAAAATGCAATTTTTTTTAAAAAAAAAAAACAAATTCTTATAAATATTTTTGGATTATAAATTTATGAAAACCAATTTTATTATTACATATTACTATAATATTCTCATAATACGTAAATTATTACACTGAATGAAATTTGCATACACTTTAATTAATGTACTATAATATATAATTCTAGAATTTATTAACTTTCTAGATATGCAATGTCCTATTAAGTACTAAATTTATTAAAAAGTCCAAAAATTGTATCATCTAATCAGAACTCTAAGATTTTATAAAGCCTTCATTACAAATTATTTTTCAAAAACAAGATAAAACAATTATAATAGAATAGAAAACTACATAATAAAATTCTAAATAAGTATATCTTTATTTAAAATGCTCATTTAGCTTCAGTGATTTCAAAATTCTTAAATATAAAATCTGAATTAATGGAATAGGTTTCGGCGGTTGAATCGATCGCGTTTGTTATGGCGATTGTTATAGGCATTGTTGTGACCATTGTTATGACCATTGTTATGTGCATTGTTATGCGCATTATTGTTATGAGAATTATTATTGCCATTATTATGAGCATTATTATTGGCATTATTATGTGCATTATTATTGGCATTATTATGTGCATTATTATTGGCATTATTATGTGCATTATTATTGGCATTATTATATGCATTATTATTGGCATTATTCTTTAGATTTATAGGGAAATTTTTAGGAAACTTTTCTGAATTTATAGGGAAGTTTTTAGAAGTCTTTACTGGCTTGATAGTTTTATCGATCTTTGCTGGGTTCTTAAGGATAGGTTTAGCCGTTTTTACTGACTTTATAGGGACAGGATTAGATTTAGATTTTCCGGCAACTTTAGCAGCTGCAGTGGGTTTGGTAGCCTTTCCTTTTGCTGCATTAGCAACTTTAACAGGTGCAGCAGTGGGTTTGGTAGTCTTTCCTTTTGCTGCGGTAGCAACTTTAGCAGGTGCAACAGTGGGTTTGGTAGTCTTTCCTTTTGTAGTCTTTCCTTTTGCTGCGGTAGCAACTTTAGCAGGTGCAACAGTGGGTTTGGTAGTCTTTCCTTTTGTAGTCTTTCCTTTTGCTGCGGTAGCAACTTTAGCAGGTGCAACAGTGGGTTTGGTAGTCTTTCCTTTTGTAGTCTTTCCTTTTGCTGCGGTAGCAACTTTAGCAGGTGCAACAGTGGGTTTGGTAGTCTTTCCTTTTGTAGTCTTTCCTTTTGCTGCGGTAGCAACTTTAGCAGGTGCAACAGTGGGTTTGGTAGTCTTTCCTTTTGTAGTCTTTCCTTTTGCTGCGGTAGCAACTTTAGCAGGTGCAACAGTGGGTTTGGTAGTCTTTCCTTTTGTAGTCTTTCCTTTTGCTGCGGTAGCAACTTTAGCAGGTGCAACAGTGGGTTTGGTAGTCTTTCCTTTTGTAGTCTTTCCTTTTGCTGCGGTAGCAACTTTAGCAGGTGCAACAGTGGGTTTGGTAGTCTTTCCTTTTGTAGTCTTTCCTTTTGCTGCGGTAGCAACTTTAGCAGGTGCAACAGTGGGTTTGGTAGTCTTTCCTTTTGTAGTCTTTCCTTTTGCTGCGGTAGCAACTTTAGCAGGTGCAACAGTGGGTTTGGTAGTCTTTCCTTTTGTAGTCTTTCCTTTTGCTGCGGTAGCAACTTTAGCAGGTGCAACAGTGGGTTTGGTAGTCTTTCCTTTTGTAGTCTTTCCTTTTGCTGCGGTAGCAACTTTAGCAGGTGCAACAGTGGGTTTGGTAGTCTTTCCTTTTGTAGTCTTTCCTTTTGCTGCGGTAGCAACTTTAGCAGGTGCAACAGTGGGTTTGGTAGTCTTTCCTTTTGTAGTCTTTCCTTTTGCTGCGGTAGCAACTTTAGCAGGTGCAACAGTGGGTTTGGTAGTCTTTCCTTTTGCTGCGGTAGCAACTTTAGCAGATGCGGCAGTGGGTTGGGTAGTGGTTCCTGCAACTTCAGCAGGCGTAGTTTTAGCAGCTTTTTCTTGTGCAGGAGTAGTGGTTTCAGCAACTTCAACTGGTGTGGTTTCAGCACCTATTCCATGTGCAGCAACAGTGGTTCCGGCAGCTTCCACAGGTGTTGTTTCGGCAGCCTTTCCATGTTTGGTTTCAGCAACTTCAACAGGTGTAGTTTCAACTGCTATTACAGGTGCAGCAGTAGTGGTTCCGGCAACTTCAGCAGGAGTAGTTTCGGCAACTTTTCCATGTGCAGGAGTAGTGGTTTCAGCAACTTCAGCTTGTGTGGTTTCGGCACCTTTTCCAATTTCAGCAGGTGTAGTTTCGGCACCTTTTCCATTTGCAGCAGCAGTGGTTCCGGCAACTTCAACAGGTGTAGTTTCGGCAGCCTTTCCATGTGCAACAGTAGTGGTTTCAGAAACTTCAGCAGGTGTAGTTCCGACTGCCTTTACAGGTGCAGCAGTAGTGGTTCCGGCAACTTCAGTAGGTGTAGTTTCGGCTGCAGTCGTGGTGATTCCGGCAACTTCAACAGGTGTAGTTTCAACAGCCTTACAGGTGCAGCAGTAGTGGTTTCAGCAACTTCAGTGGGTGCAGCAGTGGTTCCGGCAACGTTTACAGGGGCGGCAGTAGTGGTTACAGCTGTATCAGTTGGTATTGTTGTAGCCTCTTCAGCCTTTACAGGTGCAGCAGTAGTGGTTTCAGCAACTTCAGCAGGTGCAGTAGTTCCGGCAACGTTCACAGGGTTGGCAGTAGTGGTTACAGCGGTATCAGCTGGTAATGTAGTAGTTCCGTCAGCCTTTACAGGTTTAGCAATAGTGGTTTCAGCAACTTCAGTGGGTGCAGCAGTGGTTCCGGCAACGTTTGCAGGGGCAGCAGTAGTGGTTACAGCAGTATCAGTTGGTATTGTTGTAGCCTCTTCAGCCTTTACAGGCGCAGCAGTAGTAGTTTCAGCAACTTCAGCAGGTGCAGTAGTTCCGGCAACGTTTACAGGGGTTGCAGTAGTGGTTGCAGCAGTATCAGCTGGTAATGTGGTAGTTCCGTCAGCCTTTACAGGTGCAGCAGTAGTGGTTTCAACTTCAGCGGGTGCAGTAGTGGTTCCGGCAATGTTTACAGGGGCGGCAGTAGTGGTTACAGCGGTATCAGTTGGTATTGTTGTAGCTTCATCAGCCTTTACAGGTGCAGCAGTAGTGGTTTCAGCAACTTCAGCACGTGCAGTAGTTTCGGCAACATTTATAGGGGTTGCAGCAGTGGTTGCAACGGGTTCAACCGGTACTATAGTAGTTTCATCAGCCTTTACAGGTGCAGCAGTAGTGGTTACAGCAGTATCAGTTGGAGCAGTATCAGTTGGTATTGTTGTAGCTTCATCAGCCTTTACAGATGCAGCAGTTGTGGTTTCAGCAACTTCAGCAGGTGCAGTAGTTCCGGCAACGTTTACGGGGGTAGCAGTAGTGGTTACAGCGGTATCAGCTGGTAATGTGGTAGTTCCGTCAGCCTTTACAGGTGCAGCAGTAGTGGTTTCAGCAACTTCAGCAGGTGCAGTAGTTTCGGCAATGTTTGCAGGGGCTGCAGTAGTGGTTACAGCGGTATTAGCTGGTATTGTAGTAGCTTCATCAGCCTTTACAGGTGCAGCAGTTGTGGTTTCAACAACTTCAACAGGTGCAGTAGTTCCGGCAACGTTTACAGGGGTCTCAGTAGTGGTTACAGCGGTATCAGCTGGTAATGTGGTAGTTTCATAAGCCTTTACAGGTGCAGCAGTAGTGGTTTCAGCAACTTGAGCAGGTGTAGTAGTTTCAGCAACGTTTGCAGGTGTAGTTTCGGCAGCTTTTCCATGTGCAGTAGTAGTGGTTCCTGTAATTTCAACAGGTGTAGTATCGGCAGACTTTCCATGTGCAGCAGTAGTTGTAGTAGTTTCGTCAGTCTTTATAGGTGCAGCAGTAGTGGTTTCAGCAACTTCGACAGGTGCAGTAGTGGTTCTAGCGGCGTTTATAGGGGCAGCGGTAGTGGTTCCGGCAATATCAGCAGGTGCAGTAGAAATTCCGGCAGTAGTGGTTGTGATAACTATAGGGGCAGTAGTAGTTACTGGATTAGATTTTCCTGAATTATTGTTGCCATTCTGTTTTGTTGCTGTAGGTATAATAGGTGTTTCTTTTCTTTCCTGTATGTTAATATTTTCTTTATCACTGTTTTGTTTGTTAGTATCTTTCTTTTCACTCTTCAATTTATCAGTATCATTATCATTGTTCTGTATATTGGTATCTTCCTTAACACTATTCTGTTTTTTAGTATCTCTCTTATCATTATTTTGTTTGTCAGTATCACCCTTATAAACACTGTCAATATCTGAAACAACTTCGTCACGTTTATGAATTTTAGTATGATCAAGATCTTTAGATGGTTTAGATGTTTAGGATCTTGAGGATATTCAGGATTGTTAGAAAGTTTCGGATTATTAGGACTGGCGGGATAATTAGAAGTTTGATGTTTAGAATCCTTATAAAGGTATCTTAAACGTCTGTTAGTGTATTGCGATTTATGATGTTTTAAGCCATGTTTTTTGGGATTAATTAAAGGTTCAGTTTGATAAGCGGTAATTATGGATAGGAGTAAAATGAAAGTGAGAGTAAATAAAAAGGGAACGGAACGAAAGGGAATCATATTGTGTGGATGATATGGATTTAAAAAATCCAAAATTGTCGTAGAAAATTGTAAATGATTAGGTTCTATTTATATTGAATTATCATTATTTTGTAGCGAATTAATTGTGAATAAAATAAACTGTCTATATAATAATTTCATGTTTGTTTATTTTTTTGTTAGTATCACTAATATTTGATCTTATTATTAAATTTCTCTTTTATGCAAATTCAATGCAGCAAATAATTAATGCAATTTCCATTTGATTATCAAGCCACATAGATAAAAGAAGAAATGAATATGAGTACGTACGCATTTGTTTGTAACACGACAGTCGTTATTACCAGTTTCATGGAACAAGTAATAGTAAACGGGTACCGTTTGTGCTTGAAACCAAGAATAAACATCGGGTTGATCCGCGGACATGTGTCACGTGACTGAAATCCAACGTCCATTGCTGTACTATATAATCCTCGCTACGCTTCGGACAATTATTGTGTTATTAAATAAATTTAGGTAATTTGTTTGTAAAAAATAATAATAACGATATATTAACGAAAGTAGACTGTAACTATACATATATGATATGACTTATGAAAATGTATCAATTAAATTAAAAATCATATGACCAATATAAAATACTGCAAGGATTTAGCATATTCATAAAGGCCTTTTACGTTTTGTTATTCACAATATGAAAATTTGAAGCAACCCTATTTTTATTTTTTTATTTATTTTATTTTTTTATGGAAGCAGCATAGATCAATTTTCCCTAAAAGCGTCTTTGTTTTTTTTTCATCCTACTAAATTTGGAAAATTGACCAGCCTTATTGACTAACAATAACATTAACGTTTCAGCTTCATTAAGAGCTTTGCAACAATGCAATTGCCCGTCAATAATATTTATGTGGCTTAAGTTTAGTAAATTTTGAAATCATAAACCAACTTATGAATATTTTCTAATTATTTCAATATGCATTAAACTAAGCTTTCCTTTAGCTTGAGTAAACTTAATACAAATTCTTATACACTAAAATATTCAAATTTCCAGCACTTGTTTGTAATTCAATGATCTACTTGGTGTATTTTTTTTTAAAGTTTTGTCTCAAATTGTCTCAGTTAATGATGAGCTTTGTGCTATTATACTATGTGTATGTACTTTAAATGTTATTATGGACTTCATCCCTTTAATCTATATTTAGCTGTAAATATCACTGATTTATATGAATTGAACACCACGTCCGATGCGGTAAATCATTGACATTATGCGACATTGATAAAAAAAGGCTTATATTGTTACTCAATGCACAATATATAAACATCATCAAACATGTTAAATTTATTCACATTTTTATTTGTTAACCTGATATTGTTTAGCGTATTATGTACAGGTTTTATTTCTGTAATAACAAAATTATTAAACTGTCAAATATCGAATTGTCGGAATTTATTGTAATATAATTTCCCGAAATAATGCAAACCATATTCACCAATCATATTTCAGTGTGTGAAAATTTCCCTATATTTGTAAGCGCCTAATTTACACATAATCTGTAAAATTATCCTTTGCCATTTACTTTGTATTTAGGGTTGGTTTGGCTTACTTCCGATATATTTTTTTGTTATGTCTCAGGATAAGTTTAGATAACCGCTTTTTTTATTTTGCATTTTTTTGCTTAGTCGTGCTAATTAGGGTGGGTCAAAAGATTGTAACCCTATATTTTGATGTGTGCTGGTGCCTAATTGTTAATGAAGAATAATGGCAAGCATAGTACAACGTTTGTTAAGGCCACGCAAAGTTAATTTTTCGTTTTGCATAACCTGCCGACTCAATTTTTCCAAAAAAAATTTTTTTTTTTAAATTCCTATTGTGCCAACTATTCCAATTTTCTTTTTTCTCCTGTGTCACCTGATGATGATCTTAATTTTCCTGAATTATCCGATAAGTCCAATAAAAAAAAATAAATTTTCGGATTCCATGTCATGCAAACCGAAGAATTAACTTTGCGTGACCTTAGATGTGAACATGAATCTATTAATTTAGGCCAGCAAGTTGTTTTTTTTTTAAAAAAAAAAATAAAAAATCCGACACGCTGACCGGAATTTTGAAACACCTTAGATTATGCAAAAAGAAAACTTTGCGTGGCCTAACTTACTTTCGCTTGAACTTTCGCTTAGATTTTTTTTATATAGCCTAAGAAATAATGCTTAATTAGTAATTCGCGAGAGATGGAAAGAATTACTATAGTAATACTATATATACATGTGGGGATATTAAATATAATAAAAACAATTAATACCTATAATCTAGAGCCGGAATTAAAATTTCTCAATTCCTGTCAAGTTAACATCTTTTGTATTGCTAACCAAACTATAGAGACAAGTTTTCTCTTTCTAATGGTGGTAAAATCATCAAAATTGGCCTAATATATCAAGAGATATTTTCATTTTTGTCTTTATGATCATATGAAATTTCTTTGCAGATCTGCAAAGAAATTTCATATAGCAACAAAGACAAAAATAAGAATACCTCTTGGTATATTAGGCCAATTGTGATGATTTTACCACCATTAGAAAGAGAAAACTTGTCTCTATAGTTTGGTTAGCAATACAAAAGATGTTGGCTTTCAGGAATTGTGAAATTTTAATTCTGGCTCTCCAGATTATACGTATTAATTGTTTTTATTATTTAATATCCCCATTCTATATGTCGAGTATGAGTATCCCAGGGCACAACTATAAAGTGGGATGGAATGGTATAGCTATTGAAAAACCACTTTGCTCTTTTATAAAAATGTTAACAAATATAATGATTAAGGCAGAATGGACATTCATTTGGGGTTCCAAAGACAAGATGCATCAGGAACGAAAAAATAAGCAGTATTGGCCTATTTTCTATGAAATGATGAAAAGTGGAATGAAGTTTAAGGATCACACGATTCGTTCAAATACTTGTCAGCCTTTTGAGTTAAGATGTATTTGCAAGCAGCTACTGGTCCTGGAAAACTTGCAACAAAGGAAGCCTGATATATATAAAGAAGCGGAGTGTATAAGATGCAAGAAAGAAGAAGAGACTGTTAAACACCTAGTTAGGTGTGAGGTAGTGCTAAATTACATGAGAGAAATCGAAGAGCTAGCGGCTAAGAAGGCATATCAAGAATTGGAAAAGAAAATTGATGATAACTTCATAGTACCCAAGTTCTTGCAAGAACATTGAAAAGGCGGTATTACAGAAGAACAAGAAAGAAGAGGAAGACCGATCTGAGGACTAGTTACAATAGAAGATTGGTCAAATCTAAGATGGCTTTTTTCGTCAGAGAGAACAGTGAGAAAGTTCTTCGTATACTACTGAAAATATTGGATAGAATTGGTACATGATAAAGTTTGGAAAGTAAGGTGCGAAAAGGTAAAGGATTGGGAGAAAGAGCAAGGCATTTGTTTGAACATAAGTATGACAAAGAAAGTGGAAAAAAGCAAAAGCAAAAACGAAGGAAAAAAGATACAGTAAGAAGAAAAGAAGGTAAAGATGAGAATATAGAGAAAGCAGAAAATGATTGGGATAGAATTTTTGATATAAGCAAAGAGGTGGTTACATGCTGGATCCTGAATGGACAGCAAGAGGAGTGATGGAGAAACTGAGGAAGGCAGTTCTGACTGGCTGTAGAAACCATCCAAGGATACATTATGGACTTTATACAAAAGCCATAATGCGAGGTAAAATTCTACTATAGCAGGTCGCACATAGGTACTCATAGAGCAACTGGGTGAGTACTGGTGAGTCATCATTTGTAGTATAGGAAAGTAAACTCTTAATTATGTAAAACATATATTTTCTGAGTATAATTCCTAATAAAAATAATGGCATGACTGCCAAAAAAAATAAATCTCATTTTTATATATAGAAATTCTGTACATCTCTTGCGAATCACGAATTAAGTTATCTTATATAATAATATGCCTCCATAGAGAACTTTCAAGCAAATTATATAATTAAGCAAAAGAACTCAAAAAAAATCGTTGGATTTAATTGTTCTTTCACTATAGTTGGATATCGATCCAGTTCTATAGTTTATAATAGTTTGTCAATTTCTTTATCCAGGATAGTAATGGCCTTATTTTATTCGTGCTAGTTGAGTTTTTATTCATAAGTGTCTTTAAAAGACTATTATTTGTTTAATTTGACATTGTCAATGTGTCACAGTCAAAATCGGTTCGGCAAAATTAGTTCCGGAATTGTGCAACAGGATCTACAGCATAATTATATGCCATGATTCGGGTTTACTAGTCGCGTGTAATGTGATCAATCAAGAATCAAGCACGGCGCATAAGAAATGCAGGATTTAAGAAAGATAAGTATCAGATAATTAATTAATTATGTAATTGAAGTATAGTTAAATATCGTGTGATTAATTATGATGTAATTAATCTAGTTAAGATTCTTATGTGCGTGGCAGGGGCTCATGAGAATGATACACTATATCTATGGACAAGCGAAGCAAAGAAAAGTAAAAACACAAGAGTGGGACACAAAACTACTTTTTCATGAAACGTTTGAATGTTGCATTAGAAAGAAATTGGATAGTCCTGATAATTTGAAATATCTCTCAATAGGTACCGTGCAGGGCCGCAACACGATGTGAAATTTTAAACATATTAAGCGATTAACAATAAAAAGGAAGTTCATATAAATAAAGTGTATTCGAATTTTAATCAAAAAATAAATAAGATTTGTACATTACTTATTTGATAATAAATACATCGTCTTATTTTATCAAAATAAGATTTGCAAATTTTAATTCTAAAACAACTTATTACTTATTTGATAATAAATATATCATCTTATTTTATCAAAATAGGATTTGCGAATTTTAATCTGAAACCTTATTACTTATTTGATAATAAATATATCGTCTTAATAACCCTCTTCAATCTTTTTTGGTGATCTGCTTCGGATTGTTGCCTTTTTTGTGCGATCTGCTTCTGATCGTTACCCTGATTTATCATGTGCCGGTTGGATTATTGGTTTAGTGGCCTACTCGTGACTTGCCACATTTCCTTTTAAGATAAAAAGGAAAAGATCTTCATAAAACATTTTTATATATAGTATCTGATCTATCTGATTGGCGTGATCTGATAGATATATCCGTGCATGTGCCCTCAAAAAAATTTTATGGAGTACGGGTTGTATTTATACTTTTTATTATGATGGGGCTGTGCGAATCGTGTATGTGATGATTTTATGAATTGTTTTTAGTTTAAAAATTTTTAACGTTGGTTTTAGAATGAGAAATGAAGCGTAAGATTATTTGTTGTTTGATGGTGTACTGTTGATTTTGTTTTGAGAGGTTTGTATATTTCGCACAAGACAAAAAAACAAGTGAATGGACACGTGAATATGGAATATGTTTGACTGGATGTGTCTGGATTACTTTATTTATGCGTTTGCAATTAAAGACTATTATGTTATTAGTAACATGAATTATGCAGTGTAAAGATCATGTAATAAAATACGTAATTATACTTTTGATTGTTAAAGTATAATTAATTTTTAATACTAATTGGTATGATGATAATCATCGCTTGACAATTGATTATTATTGTGATTACGATTGCGATTTACTATTTATAATAAGATATTATCGTTAATATATTATAAATGACGTATTGATACAAAAAAGAAGCAAGGTTTAAAATGGTAAACAAGACGATCATGATCGTGATCGCGATTAGTTAGGTGATAGATCATTACTATCGATTGGATATGATGATTTTTACAAGTCAACGATAAAGTTTTTGTGTAAATTTTTAATTAATTAGTTAAAATACGATAAGAATAACTTTACTGTACTTATTGTTATGCATTGGCTTTCGTGGTTCATGTTATTTATTTATTACTTTATCTTCGATTGGTCCTTAATAGATAATATATTTAGACGAGAAAATAAATTTCTTAATTGTTGTAATTAAATAATAAATACTGTATTTTTGCGAAATAACGCGAAGGGGTGAATTTAATAATTTTGGCCTAATTTGGGACATTATTCGAAATAACACCCATGCCTGTTATTTCGCGAAAATACAGTATATTTGTAGGTAATTGTTATAAATATATTGTGAGTTGAATTGGTATATATATGACCGTAATATTCACCATATTCGTTGTGAATTTCATTATTTTTTTGAATTCTTTTAAAATGCCTTCGCATACTACTTTAATTGTTATTATTGTAACAAAAGAAAATACTAATTCGTTAGCACATGATTTTGCTAAATATCAATTAGCTGATAATGATTTTAAGATTATATGTTGAAAATATTTTTATCCTTTTAATAAACCTCAAGTTCAACTTTTTTAATGCACTAGTTGATTTTGAAATAATGATTTTCATTTATTCACAATTACAATATACCAGTATGATCACATGAAATATGTGATGGATGGTTTAATTAATGCTTTTGGGCATGGCCTATGCTAATTTTTGCAGAATCCTTTTTTAGTAGAAGTAATAGCTTTTATTTATTCATTTTGGAAGAGTCAACATTTTTACATATACTGAAACATCTTAAGTCGATTATGCAATATGATGCAAAAATGATGTTATTGATTATAAAATTTGAAAATTGTGCCATCTAAATTTATAGTTCATCTGTTTAAATGTTTTAATTGGTTATTTGTACATTACGACATTTTAGACCATTCAAAATTTACAATAGTAGTTACTACAATATTCTAGAAATCTGTAACATTTTTAATCGTATACATGATTGGGAATATATGGGCAGTTTGTTAATACTTAATTGTTGCGTGCAAACATCAGCAAATTTATAATAGCGTAATCTTACGTAAGATCTTACAAACCATAATATAAGCAAAATATTATGTAATATATTTCAAAATATTTCGAAATATCAATATTTCGAAATATTACGAAAGTAATTTCGAAATATTTCGAAATATATTACGAAATATTTTGAACTCTTTCAAAATATGTTACGAAATATTTCGAACCCTTTCAAAATAATTTTAGGACTAGAAAACCAAGCTGGATCAGTAGATCTGTAACCTGGATCGCGCATTAGACTGATTTTTCGAAATAGTTCAAAATAGTTCGATGATGTTCAAATTCTGTACTACAAGATCATATTAGATCTTTTGTTTATATTAAATCTTCTATTTTGTTTTTTTCGCTTTTTTATTTTCGTTTCTTTTCGTTCCTTTTCGTTTCATTTTTTGTTTTCGTTTGTTTTTTTTCATTTTTTTTTATTTATTTATTTTTTAATTTTTATTTTATTTTTATTT